>CM074817.1:1721027-1776874 GCA_037447605.1 Zygnema circumcarinatum
TGAGAGGGGAAGAGGGAGGGGAAAAAAAAAAAAAAAAAAGGGGAGGGGAAGGAACACGGACACGACAAGGCAGAAACAAACGGGAGGGGCAGGAACCGCTGCAGCAGTAGCACGCCAAGGACGTGCAAGCGAGGCCAACCTGTTGGCCGCCGCCTCCGCTATGCAGGCCATGGCGGGAGGCGCGAGAAAGGTAAGCAGCAGAGAGAGCAGACCTCCTGTCCAGGGCCAACAGGCGCAAGGACGAGGCCGCCTGTTGGCTCCAGCGCGCCATGGCCGACGAGGAGGAGGAGGGCAGCCGCTGCTTCTGCTCCGGGCATGGGTATGGGCATGGGCATGGGCGTGGGCATTGTCTTTAGTCACGACTCAATAGTCATGAGTTCACGAGACAGGAAAATAATCACGACTCGTTAGCCACGACTTGACTTCCGTATAGCTAATTAGCCATGAGCTTCGACGGGAATGTAGTCAAAGTCATGTCGTGACTGGCTAGTTAGTCATGAGTTCCAAAGGCCAACGACACAGCAACGGGTAGTGGAAACAACGGGTAGTGTGTTGCATGGAGTACCGTTACAGTTGTTTTCCCCGTTTAACGGGGCAGGAGGTGTGGGACGTCACGTGTCGTTCAGCCCGTGCATCGCGTGGCCCCCGATGACCGATCGGACGGCGCAGCGCCGAGTACGGTACCTTCCAACGGCTACAAAAGTGCCGTACGGCTGGCGGCTGGCGCTATTGGCGTCATATAGTGGGGGGAAGGGTCCAATTTTCCTTTCAGTTGTTCTGAACTTGGCAGACAATGAGGGCATGTTGTTGTGGTCGCTTTGGTTTGAAATTACTTCAGCCCAATTTCATGTTGATGAACTTGGGCTTGGGAGTTGGAGTTCATGCTATTGTTTTTAAGAATGTTTGTTTCGCTACTGCTAATGGCTGCAACAAGGAAAACATGCATGCATGCAGGGAGAACCACGAGAAACTGGCCGCAAAGGACCTAAGGACAAAAGTAAGAAAGTTTAAAGCAGCAAGCTACGCCTAGTCTCAACAACGCCGCCTCAACAAGTGGTAATCGATGCATGAGTTGGGAAATCGTTTTGATGTCTCCAATTCTCTTTGGGAGTTCTCTCACCATCCAACGTGTTGCACAAGTGAGAGGTGAGATGCAAGCGGGTCATGCTCATGCTCTTGTACGCCATTTACCATTTAAAACTGTGAATACTTCACATATAGCTTGCAGAGAATTGGAGGGAGGAATACAAAGAACACGACGAGTACCAGCAGCCGATAGCAGAACGAGCCAGTTTCTAGACAAGATAATTATCCGCATGGATTGAAATTTGTTTCTCTTCACCTCACTTTGAGGGACTGTTCATCGAACAAAGTATTTCACAAGTAGGGAGGGAACCGTGCCTCAAAACTAAACCTTGCTACGACTGAAAGATGTGTAAACGGCCCAACTTGAAGGGCGTCAGGGCTGGGTGAAAGCCCGAAAGGAGCAGAAGTAAAAGAGCACCTTTCAAGGGGGAACTCATCTAAAAAATAAGGAGAGGTTGAATGAAAGAAAGATCCTACATAATTTAACATATAGAATGCATACTTTTTTGAAACTAAAACGCTATGCCACCCGTCTCTAACTGCCCTCCGCTCACACACGAGTAGACACCGAACAGCCTAAGCCCTTATAAGAAACCACTCCCTCAACCCTCCATGGCTTCTTTCGACAAGGCTCAAAAAGCCTCCCCTCCATTTTCACCCACACCACCATTTTCACCATATCACCATACAAGAAGTTCCCTTCCCCCCCTCCAGAAGAACCCCTTTACACCGCCATGGCCCGGCCACCAAATGGCGAGAAAACGCAGTCAGAAGAGAGAACATCGCTGACGATGTAATCCTCCATGCGTCCGTCCAAGAAGCCCTTTCCACTCTCTCCGTCTGCCGAAACTGGACTCAAGGTTTGAACGGTCACTCTCGAAAATTTCTCCGCCTGCTTCACATGATCGGCTCGGTACGTTTGACCCAGCACGCCATGGATGGCCTCCGAATGCTGCAGCACATGTGTAAGCAGGAATCGTTAGACTGTTATAAACTTTTCTATTCTTTGAAGCACCGAGGACTATTGCGAGGTTGAGAATTTCAGGGAGTGTTCCCTTACATTGACAGATTTGAAAGAAACGCTGATATGGACATAAGCCTCTTCGGCAGTCTGCAGCATTGGGTTTGCCACACGAAGTCGCAGCTTCATGTCCAACAACCCTTGGACTTTGAGTGTATATATGTCAACATCGTACGGTCCCGATTTCTCGTTGCCCTGAAAGCCTAAGCTTACGCCGCCTGCTAGCTCGAGGGTCTCTCCCGCCTATCAGCAGAAAAAAATAAAATACGTTAGCTTTACGTGATGCTCTCTCCCCACCTTACTTTGACAAAGAAAGTAACCCCATTCAAATACAAGAAATCAGAAGAATCCAATCAAAATAGCTTCATTCACAAGTTTTAAGATACTGAAGATGGACTAAGGCTCAGCAACTCACCTTCAATTGCGGAAGTGTGGCCCCATCAAGTTCAGCCCTCTCCAAAAATCCCTCTCCTCTCTCATTCTCCTTCCCCGCACGTGCCACGAACCGCATAGTGTGCACCGCCCCCTCTACCTCCCACATCACTCCCATCTGCCTGATCCACGTCCTCACAGCCATGCCATTAACAACCTTCATCGCATTCTCTGTGCGATTATCCAAGTACCCAACGAGAGCCATGTTCACTTGCACAGATCGGTCTGCGATTAAGCAGAAGCTTTTCCCGGGCTCTCCGCTAAAGTCGTACTTTGTGCCGTGGAAGCCGGTGAGATGCGGGTCGTCAACGCATTCCGGAATGCGGCATTTTGCGCCTGCGGCTGTAATTCCATATCCGGCGGAGGGGCCCACCCACTGCGGGGCAGCCGCATCTTCTCCGTAAAGGAAGCACAAGTTTTCCGCGCACGAGCACCCACTGCAGGCAGCCCCCGGTCCTTTGTCATCTCGTGTGATTCCGCTCTCCAGACGAGTTTTAGAGGACGCAAGATGCAGTTCAGTGACAAAATTCGCTTTTTCCCTTGCTTTTTATGCAAGAATATATTTAATTTGATTTATAATTTTATGTTTTTTTTAATATGATTCGTCAGAGGGCTGGACTTACATTCTGAGAAACTGCCAGTATTGGCAGGAATACCAGTACTTGCAGAGGTAGCAGCAGTCGCGGGCGGTCTTTGTGTACACCATTCCAACATCGTCATAAGTGGTGACCTGGTAGGCATTCAGAAAATTCTTCGGCGCTGTGCCCAAAACCCAGGGTTTGGAAGTTTGGTATCCCAGCTCGCCTGTAGCCAAAGGAACCTGCAACCCACATTCCATTCAAGAGAAATAGGTAAGAAAAAACACCACATGGCTGCTGCCTACCAAACACGGCGCCCTCCTTCCAAAGTACACCAAACTTAAAATTTTCTCCTATTGTATTCTTATTTTAGAGAAGAAATCTAGGAAAAAAGAATCCCGTTTGTCTTTTCTATACCTTCCTCCCTCCCTCCACTCCTACCCTCCTCCTGAAAATGCTATTTTTTTCACATTTTTCTTCCAAAACATTCACTTTCTAATAGAATATTTCCACTATTCTCGCCTCTCCTCTTTCCCCTGCAATGTCGCTATCTCATCCTATGCAGGCATGCAAAATCCAGGGCGTGACGCGTACCTTCCAATACGAGCGAATGCCACCGGAAACGCAATTCCCAGTGTTGCAGCTCTGGTTGTAGTCCATGTTAGGATCAAAGGTAGTTATTGTTCCAGTCACAGGCAGCTCCGCCCATCCATGGCCGCCTCCCGCTCCTCCCAACACCAATGCCACCGCCACAACCACAGCTAACCTCGAGTCCATTCTCTCTCTTATATCAACTTTCTGTCTCTCCCTGCCTGTCCTTGCTCTCTCTCTGCTCCAACCCAAATTCCCTGAAATCCCTCAGCAATATCAGCCCCTCTCTGCCTCTCCCTCTGTCTCTGTCTCGGCCCCTGCCTTTGCCTCTCCCTCTCCCTCTCACTCCGCCCTTGCCTTTGCCACTTTCACCTCCTCCGCCTCTGCCTCTGCTTCCGCCTCTTCCTCTGCCTCTGTCTCTTTGTCTTCCTCTACCTTCTCCTCTTCCTGAGCTCCCTCTTGGCTGTGGGAGGACAAGCAGAGGCGGAGGTCGTATATACGCCATGGCGGCCCAACCCTAATCTCCGCCCCCTCCCCCGCCCCCTCCTGCCGAATACGCGGCGCTCCGGTCCCTCCGCGGCCTCCCCCCCGGGGACGTCAAAGAGACCGCCGGTCCCTGCCCTTTGGGTCTGCCCGCGCAAAACGGTCATCCAAAAAACGTTCTTTTTGGTACGGGCAGGGCATACGGCCGGACGCGGATTCGTTGGAAAGGCGTCATGTCACGTTACCCGGGGTGCCACGTGGCTAGCTGCCAGGGTCCGTGAAGGACTCCAGGCGCCGCGTGTCGCCATGCGGAAGCTCGGGCGCAGGGTCGGCCGGGGATTAGAATTCCAACTCAAAAATTCTAAGAGAAAAACAAAAGAAACGACACATGTAAAAAACTCCGTATAGTCGTACGGACGTACCAATGTACGGCCGGCTGCTCTATCAGACTATCACTCTATCAGGCCTTCGCCAAAACCATCGACCGTGTGACCGTACACCTAGTTCAACCTCAACGGTCGTACATCTGTTCTAAAAGAGTTCTAAAACTCTGAAACTTATAGATATTCGAGCGTTCTAATTCTTGAAATCTAAACTATAAAAGTCCCTTGTACGAACTTATGCCACTCTCAGACCGTTCAAAGTCATCGCACGTGTCATGGACGGTGCGGATCGACCGATCGCAAGTTTTGACGGTCGTGTGAGACCGTTGGCAGCATGGAATATGTCGTTTCCGGTCGTTAACCTGAAATGGCACCTGCTATTCGCCGTTTAGGTGTACGGGCAACGGCTTTGGTTGAGTTTGTGACGGGGTGATGTGATGCCGACCGGCTGAGTGGGCCATACATACATGCCGTACATACGTACATACATACATATCGTGCATACATGGAGAAGGAAAATTCATTGAACTTACGATGGCGAGGCCATCAAATGTACATGGACAAAAGCATGATGTGGAACCACGAGGGACTGGTCGCAAAGGACCTAAGCACAATAGAACGAAGCTAAGAGTCACAACAACGCAGCCCTAGAAGCAGCTGCGAAGGTCACCGATGTGAGGCATCATCGCGAGCAGGGAGCGGCGGAAGTCCACCAACACGGTCACCAACAACCGCAGCACGCCGAAGAAACGTAGAAGCGAGGCAACGCTGAAGGGCGACATACATATTGTGCATACATACATACATACATATCGTACATACAGACATACTGTACATACATATCGTAGACATACTTACCGTACATATATACATGCATGCATATATACATACATGATCGACCGACCGCCCGAAAAAGGAAGGAAGGGGGAGGGGGGGAGGCGTGGTAACGACGCCGGAGTCTCTTGGCGCGCACGCAACCCTAAAACCCTAAACAGGATCGGTTGAAAAACAGGCATCATGATGACGACATAATCAAGCATAAACAAGCTCCTGTCAAAGGCTTCTTCGGAACAGAATCTTTTTGGCTGTCTAGCCGGCATAGCCATGGGTTCAGCCATTGAAGGAAAAACATAAGAATGTCTTCAACAGTAACGCTTCACTTGTACAGAAACATGCTTGCTCTCTTGCACCACCTGCCCCTTCAGTGTCTCCTCCTGCACATACGCTTGCACGGTTGTGCAGTTCCTTACGACGCTTGGCAATGCAGTACAGCATTCGGTTCAAGAACAAAGTTTTAAAACGACTCTTCAGGGTGTGACTGTTATTCGAATCGGAAAAAGGAAGTGGCTTTTGTTCAGCATGTGTCCGGGGAAAGGCGACTCATACATATGAAGTATATTAAAGCAGACCTTTTTATGTCACCGTTCGATACATATTATTTTTAGGATTATTAGTACATGCATGCGCCGACTATGGTGTAATCTGTACTCATGTTGAGAAAGCCACTGATCTTCCCATTGCTCTGCCGCATCGAGCAGCAGCGAGTAAGAAAAGCGCGGAACAAAATTATGCGGGAGGGACAATTCCAACCGATCTCCCAAACAAGGAAAACCACTCATCAGCCATAGGAAACGTGTCAGGGAATCGACTGAAAGGGTCCACCAGTCCTTGCGGCTCGGAGCACTCACAGACAAGGGCTTTATTTTCTGAAAACTTCCCTCACCCTGAACGCAGTATGAAGCTTTAACGCTTGCTCTGCACACGTTGCTACCTGCACAAGCTCCTTCGGTCTCTGACCCGCCATCTAATCTACTGCTGTACACTACTTAACAGTTTCAGCGCCTTCTGCAAAAAGTATCCTGTAGTCGGATAGCTGCAAACCATAGGGAAATCAGGAGGACTTGAAATCAAGAAGGTCCCGATCTCGAGCAACTCAAATGTAAGCTACTGCAGCCACTGTCTTACGCAGTCACCAGGCAGGGGAAATATGGAAAACCCCAGTACTGTCGTATGTTCCAGAAGGCCTAACCCTAGAAGTTGATCCTTGAAACTCGCCATTTTCTAAATCCCTGTAAGCTCACCTTTACCAGTTGTCGCTTCACTCCACCTTGACTCAATTGGAGAACAACATGAGTTGGAGTCTACTTGCTTCTGCCATGAAGAAATGGCAGATATTGCTGGAGATGCTGTCCACCATATTCTCAGATCATGGTCCATTCCTCCGCTGATCAGCGTTGCTTCTCCCAGCGTTCCCAAACCCACGGCTAATGCAATCACATGCTGCGAATGTACTTTCCAACATCTTTCAAGTAAGAAGTTACCCCTTTGCTCTGACCACCACCAAACTTCAATGCCCCTTCCACCAATGTAGAGCGCATCACCGTTTACAGCAATACTGCGGACATATTGTCCCCCTGACTTTATCGAGGCGAAACAATGACTCCGTTCCTGCCCCTCGGGCTGTGGCAGCAATTGTTTGTGCCTCCAGCTGAACCAAACCTTCACCACTCCATCAGCGTCACCACTAAACAAAATTCCACCATAGAAACAGAGCGACAAAACTTCATTTGAATGGCCTTCAAAGATGGCCACCAGAACAGGTCGATCTGCAACAAAAAACATCGAAAACGTGGGTCAATCATTGCCTCAGCAACCCAGATAAACTCAGATCAAGCATGTTACAGGAGCATAAACTATGCATCGTATCGGACTCTGCAGGTCCGAAGACTCTGGAAATCAAGAAAACGTTCATCACAAACGAAACCCCATTACACATTTGACAAGCAACAAAACCACAATAAAATGGACGGTACCATTCCTTCGAACAAGTACCTGGCATGTTCTCAAGTTGCAGACAGCGCGGAGAGGAAGGTGCTGACAAGAAGTCTTGGAATGAACGATTTCTCGAGTGCTTAGTGAAACCCTTTCCGTAACTACTGCAGTCAACTCCCTCCTCCGTTGTTATGCTTGAACCTGTATTTGATTGGGTTAAAACCGAATGCGAACATGCGACTGGTGGGTAATACTGGGCCGTCTGTTTAGGAGCCATGGACGATGGTGGAGAAGTGTTTCGAGGACTGCTGCATGCTGTTCCCAGCGAATGCCGACGTTGCAATCGGAGGAGCCATACTTTGATTTGTCGATCTGCTGCAGCACTGTACAGGCAATCTCCACCAATGGCCAAAGCGTATACGGGACCTCTGTGCGCTGACAGAACATGGCAGAGTTTTAAGGCACAGCCGTCAGGCGGCACCGACCACATCATGATGGAGCCATCGGCCATGCCACTGTACAAGTTGCATCCATTGCTGCTCATTGCCAGGGACCAAACTGCTCCTCGACAGCACTGCATATTTGATATTCGACAAAAGTCCGACAACCTCCATGCCCGGATAGCTCCGTCTTCAGATCCACTGTACAGAACAGCACCTGCAAAGTTGCAGAGTTCAGCAGAGAAGTCACGTTAGAGAAAGTAAATGACCCAGCAGGAAGAATCATGCTCGACCCCAAATGCAAGCCTACAGGATTAATACTCGTGTCAGACTTTGCCTGCATGAAAAAACCACCTGAGAGAAACTTACACGCAACGAATAACCAATTGACCTGAACACCAAAGGTAAGTCTCCCTGTGCATCCTCGAAGGCCCAGCAGCAGATCCAGGTGATGAAAAAAACTGCAAGCTACTCCAACAAGGTTGCAGAAGAGAGGGGTCGCTTTTCCATCCTAGTGAGGCATGCGGACATGCAAACATGACTCAAACCAAGCCAACATTCAAAACGAAACAGCATTCACAATCAAGCCCTGACTGTTTTAATCCTTCTCTGGGAAGTAGCCACTTTGGCCGAATCTGCAATCCGTGCCGGACACTGACGCCCGAGCAGCTGAAGAGGCATCAGCCAGCTTACTTTAAGGAGGCAAAAGCACCAGCAAACTCCCAAGGGAGAAAGTCAACTATCGTTTACATCTCCCAATTACAACATGCAACCTGTACCCAACCACTCAACCCACCATTACATCAAAACAAACATGCATGAACGAGGGTCACGATTCCGCCGTTCCGCCAACAGCTCCTGTCCTGTGCTGCTCCCTCCCATCTCCTGCTCCTTGCCTTTCCCATCCTACATGTTTCATGCACAGCGTGGACCCGGCCAATAACAAAATTGAAACGCATATCATTACCTGAAACTGCAAGGGAGAGCACCGGACCAGTATGTCCTGAGAGAATCGTAAGACAGCGACCAGACGTGGCTGACCACACGCGCACAGTGCCATCATTGCTTCCGCTGAACACAAGGTTGCAGGCTGTGGCGACCACAGTAATACTGCCACTGTGCCCCACTGCGGTACACATTCTGCACACCAAATCCCCACAAAAAAACGCATCAGACCTCAGCTTCCAGCCTGCACAAAAGACCACACAATTACACCTGCCTAACAAACAAATCAGTGTTCAGTGTTCTGTTTCAACACGCATCAAGGCTTCAGAAAACGATCATCTAGAGCCAGATTCCAATGAGCCGCACCTGCCCTTGTCCCACTTTTCGCTAAATCGCTGCTGCTTGGCATGCGCGTCATTTGCACGCCGCGAATGTCCTTCCTTCACATCTGCCCTTGTGCAAGTACGTCCTCCTCCTCCTCCTCCAATTCTTGCTCCTGCTCCACCTCCCCTCTCCGCAGGCGGCGGACTCAAACACATCCTCCCCACCCTTACAAGAGCAGCCGCGCCTTCCTTTCGCGCCGCCTCCCTGCTTCCTCCGCGCTTTTCCCTGCCTTGCCGAAACCCTTCCAAACGAACACCCCCTCCTCCCCTCCCTCCTCTCCCTCCTCCCTCCTCCCTCTTTCCTCCTTCCTCCTTCCTCCTTCCTCCTTCCTCCTCCTTCCTCCTTCCTCCTCCTTCCTCCTTCCTCTCCTTCCTCCTTCCCTCCCTCCTGCTGCTGCTGCTCCTGCTCCTGCTGCTACTGGTCCTGCTGCTACTGCTCCTCCCCCTTTCAGGCCTTGTCCGTGCCCCCGCGCTTGCAGGAAAGCGCCAGCTGTCCTGGCTTTCATACGGCGGCCACGGCATGCGCATGGGCATGGGCATGGGCATGGAGGGGCATGGGCATGGGAGGCATGGCTGTACGGCGTCGTCCAACGGGAAGCTTCCAGCACATCCTTTACTTCCAAGCGCACGCTTTCCAGGTGGCTTTTGTCTCAGACCGAGTCAGGCCGAGCCCAAGCGTGCCAGGGCGCCTCGCGATTGGCTTCCGGCCTCGGCCGGTAAAGGTCGGCGGGGCGGCGGTCCGACGTGGCTCCTCGAGGAAGAATCGACGGCGAGGGATTGGACATCCAGGCGCGCTCAAACTGTCAGAAGGAATTGAAAAATATCCATTCTTATCTCAAATTTGAGCCGTCGATCCTCAATCGGACGACGGATGTCGATCGGTTTTGGTCGGCGCCTGCTCGAAAGGATCGTCCCGGCTCGAAGGTTGAAGGATGAAGCGCCACGTGCCGTGCTGGCATTGACCGATGTCAAGTTCTGGACATGTACCAACGCGTGGCGGCCTCGCCTAGAACACGACGAGAAAGGGGCGCGTGGCCGCGGGCGGCTCCGGGCGGCATATTTGTCGTCTTCTGCTTGCTGGACGGACCGCTGGCAGGACCCCCCGGGCGGCAGGAGGTCCGAGTGAGTCATCTCTGGGCGGCCAAACTTGTCCCGAGACTAAACGACGTCGGCAGCCGGCCGGCCTCCGTTCCGTGTTGTTGGTCCTGGGCTCAAAGTTCAACGTTTCAAATAACTGTAACTGCGTGACCGCTAACTACAATCAGATTTTCGCCGTCCCCTCAAACAGCATGCGTGTAATCAAAATTCAAAATTGCGTGCTTCTGTACATCACAAATCCGAACGAGTACTTTGAAATCCTGACATTACCCTGCAAACAATACTTCTTCTAATATAGAGCCGTTTAAGACGCTAGTTCCATGTATTGTGCCCAACAGCTCTCTATGCTTCTTTAGATCCAGTTCGACATCCCGTTTGACCCGCACATGTGCACGCCGTACTGTCGATCCACCGCCTCCGGCCTCGCCCCGTGGAGGTGACCCTCCGCCACGTGGTGGCCCTATCTTTGACCCGACGCGAGCCTGCCACGTGGCACCCACGTCCCGAAGGGGCCCTTTTTGAGCCACGTGGCGGCCAAGACGCTTTAGCGGGGCCACGATGCCGCGGATGATCTCGCCACGTGGCGCCGCCGGCCCAAGGCGGCGCGCAGCCTCGCTGTTCCCGGTCCCGCTCTCTCCCGCTCCCCCCCATTTCTCCCACTCTCTCTCGCTCTCTCACTCTCCACCCCCACTCCTTTCTCCCTCTCTCTCCCTCTCTCTCCCCCATAACTCCCACTCTCGCTCTCTCTGTCCCCACCTCCTCTCTCCTCTCTCCCTCCCTCTTCCCCTCTCTCTCTCTTGCGCGCTCTCCCTCTCTCTGCCTCTCTCTCCCGTGCGCAGGGGTGAAGCCGGGGAGGAATGGCGGTGCTGAGAGTGGCCCTGAGCGCTCTCCTCTTATGGAGGATGTGCGGACTTGTGAGAGGAGGGAGAGGTTTGGGCGAGGTTCGGGGTCCCGAGGGAGGGGCGGGGCCCTGCCAGTCCGCGGGGATGGCGGGCCCGCCCTCCGGCACTCCTCGCATGCCCTCCTCCTGGTGGTCCAATGACCTTCATGACGCCGCTCAGGCAAGTTCTTATCCCTCTCCCTCTCCCTCTCTCTCTCCCTCTCTCTTTCCCTCTCTCCCACTCCCAACATGCGGGGACGCTCGGGAATTTAGGACTGAGAAGATTTTGGTTTCCCTGCATTCATATGGCAGGTGCAACTGCGCTCCAAGTGGATGACGTGGGTTCGGCCACGTGACGGGGAATTGTCGCTCAGTCTGGCAGCCGTCAGCACGGAACTGCCGCCTGTAACGGAGTTCTTTGTGGTTAAGAGAGCAAGGAACGGCCTTCTTGGCCTTAAAGATTCAAATGGGAGGTGGGTTTCGCGGAACTTCAGCGGAGACGTCTTCCTTAGCGCCAAAGCGGAAGAAGGCGCCGCCATGTTTCGCGTCAAACAGGTCATTATTTTACCCTTCATTTCATCTAAGTTTTATTCAAATTAAATGTACAACTCTTTTTTAATTATTTTTCTTCTTTTCTGTTAAATTTCATGCTATTTGTGGTCTGAGGGAGACCTTGTCGGATACTTTTTGACAGGGAGGAATGAACCAGATTCAACTCCAAGGACCCCAAGGGATGTGGCTTAGTGTGAACAGTAACGGAGAACTATCGTGGGCCAAAGCGGCGGGAGAGAGCGAAACTTTTGATGTGAGAGAGGTGATGGAGGTAGCAGCCGTGAGGGGAGTGAATCTGGGAGGATGGCTTGTGGTAGAGGGATGGATGAAGATGGCTCTTTTTGAAGGAGTTCCGGAGTTGGTGGACGGAGCGGCCGTACAGATAAGGAGTGCTGCAAAGGGATGCTATGCCTCTGCAGAGTGGGGGGGAGGAGCACGGGTGACCTGCGTAGAGAGAGAGTCTCCCACTGCTTGGGAAACTTTTAGGTGCGTGTGAAACCTTTTGTTTTTGGAACTGCTGGCGGGTTTTTCCTCATTCAAAGAAGCTCTTTTTTTTTTTTTTGGGGTTTTTTTTAAGTGTAATTGAAAGGTAAGGTTTTTTTTTAGTATTCTGGTTGTTTGATGTAATGTGCAAGTTTTTTTCTGCAGATTAAGGAGAGAAGGCCCGGATTCCGCACAGGGAGGAGTGCAGCTGCGATCGCATTACGAGTGGTTTTGTTCGGCCGCTAATGAGAGCAGAAAGTCACTCCTGCAAGCGGACGTGTGGAGTGAACCTCCCTCCTCGAGTTCGGCAACTTTTAAGATTTTGGAGCATCCTGAAGTTCCCCATTTGGTGCTATTGCAGGTATTGCACAATGCACGTTACAGGAGAAGGAGAGACTTTGTTTTATGTCGGTTTTAGGGATGCATTCAACCGGTTGAACGGTCTAGATACGTCTTCTAGTATAAATAAGTACTGGATGTACAAAAAAAAAGGAAATTTAAGTAATTTAAGTATGTAATTCTAAGTATTGTGTGTCGAGAGATGGAGCATGCAGGCACAGAATGGAAAATATTTGGAAGTGGCAGACAACGGAGAACTAGCGTTCACGTGCATAGAACCAGCGTGGGACGGACCGTGCGCTTTCCGTTTAACGGTGTCCGACGGTCTACATGGAGAGTGGCAGTTGGCGGCCGGCCTGGGACGAGAGAGAGCAAGGGAGAGGCTGGAGGAGCATAGAGCTGCCTTTGTGAAGGAGAGCGATTTTAAGTATTTAGCAGAACAGGGAATTAACTTGGCGAGGATTCCCGTGGGATATTGGATAACTCAGGCAAGAAATTCCAAACATATTCGTACTTATGTGCCCTTATAATTCTTTTTTGTTGTTTAGTTTCTAGCAAATTTAAAAAAAAAAAAAACTAAACTAAACTAAACTGTTGGCGTTTTATTTGCAGGGAGAGGAGACGGATGGTATGTATGTGCCCGGAGGGCTCAAGTTTTTGGACTTGGCATTTGAATGGGGGGCCAAATATGGCATCAGGATTATGATAGACCTGCATGGAGCCCCAGGGTCACAGGTGAGGCCAAAAACACCTTTCTTTGCACTTGTTTCCGTTTTGAACTTGTAGAGAATAGCATTTAAGAAGACCCCAGATGCCGAAAATTTGAGTTCTGGAGATTGGATTGCATCTCCCTTGTTTGTTAAGTCCCCCATATCTGAATCTGCTCAACCTGCTCATGGTTCTCTGCGCAGAATGGGCTGCAAGAGACCGGAAGTAGAGACGGAATTCCAGCTTTTGCAAGGCCTGGAACGGAAAATATTCCTCGAGCATTAGATGCGATTGAATTTTTGGCAGAGCGGTATTCGAGGCACCCCTCTTTCTTCGCCATAGAACTGCTGAACGAGCCTTCAGCATTTACCACCCCCCTGGACGTCATGTCACAGGTCACATTTCTCCCAGTGCTGAAGAAGCTCTAAACAGGCTAAAACTCTACTTGCTTTCTGGTCATTTTTTTCTCAATCAGTTGGAATGCCTCGTGAGTATTGGGGTTTGGCAGAAATATAGGCTTTTCTTGACGACTCCTTTCTTTCGTTTGGCTTTCTTCAAAGGATTGAATTTCTTTTGAGGATATGAAGGGAAAGGGGAGGAGTAAAGGAGGGGCATTACAACTAGCATCTGACTTGCGACCCCTGTAATTTGCAGTACTATGAAGAAGGATATCGTCGAGTTCGAAAACACTCCTCGTGTGCATATGTGGTTACAAGCTCCCGTTGGATGAGTACAGACGATGAACTCAAGGTGAGTAACAGCATGTCAAGATCAAGGGCTTCTTCAATTAGTGCAAACACACTGTCCAATCCGTCGCAGGTGTGCTTGAGCTCTCAAGCGAATAAGTAAGTAAGTCGATTGAAAACAGACATAGGCTAAGCTTCATGCTCGGGCCTCAGTCGACCATTTTGTCAAACAAGGCGCATGAGAAATGCAAGCCTGAACTAAAAGAGGTTCAGAGTTCCCCTGTTTTCCTTCCGAGCGCAGGACATATTGTACGGGCCCGACTACACAAACGTGATCATGGACGTGCACTGGTACAGCTTCTGGATGACAGACAAAAGCGTGGACGAAATACTGAACATTTGGCGTAATGAAAAAGCCGCGTACCTTGATTACCTCAGCGAGGCACGTGCCCTAAACATCGTCACTTCTAGGCCTAATTCCATTAAGCAATTCCATTCCTAATCTCCATTAAGCAGTCACTGCGCCAACATTCACTGTTTGACATTAGGACTTTGTTGTCTGTTGAGTGCGCAGAATGGGCGTCTGGTTTTCGTGGGAGAATGGTCGGCCGGGCTGCCCACGAACTACTTCGTCTCTGATAGCGATCACAGAAAGTTTGCAGCTTTGCAGCTGGAAGTGTATGGGAAGCATGCAAGAGCAGGATGGGCCTTTTGGTCCTTCAAGCTGGAGGGGCAAATGTCGCCATGGAGCTTCCAGGACTCCCGGGGGACAGGATGGCTACCTTTTCAGGAGGTGGATGGGAAGATTTGGGGCACAGGGAGTAGGGTTGGGGTTGCTGCAACATAGAATTGGGTCTCCACCAAAAAGTTTTTTAAATGTATAGAAAAAAACATTTTGGGCTATGAGGAGTAGGAAGGACAATCTTTTAGAGGAAAAAACATAGAACGGTTTAGTTTTTGGAAATTTTAAATATATCACGTTCGATACAGTGATGGGTTTATTCAATACCCTCATATTGACTGTGGCCGACTTTATTTTAATTGAAATTAGCTTTTAAAGCACCGAGAACCCAAATCATCAAAAGGGAGAAATGGGCAGTTTTGCCGAGACCGCCGCACATGCTTTTGAAGCTTCTTTTTGTTCGAACAAAGGAATAACATTTCAATTGCTTTCATACTTAAATAAAAAAGAGCGAGTCACAATAGTAAGGAAGGGCTCCAGCAGAGGCAGAGAAGGGAAATGATCGCCACTGAAACTTGAATTAGACTTTCCAAAAAGAGGCCCTCGTTTGATTAGCGGGGGCCAATTTTCAGATGCTGCAATAAGGAAAGAACACGAGAAAAAGAAGGGAAGAGTGTTGGAAAGGTCTACCTCCTTGATACATAGGGACAATATGAAGTTACGCAAACGGTGGAAGAACATATTGAGAATATGAGTAAACGCTAGCAGGAAGAGGTAGTCTAGTCACTCTTTCTTTCTTTCTCTCTCTCTCTCTCTTTCTCTCTCTCGCTCTCTTCTCTTCTCTTCCCTAGAAATTTGTATGCCATACTCACGTGTTGCTCTTAGATTCCATGGCCTGAAGATGATTGTTCAGCTCCTCCAGTTTGGTCATCCGCATGCGTTCACTCTCAGTCACAATCTGCAAGCAGCCCTCCCAGGAATCTCCACCAGACCACTTTCACAATGAGAACCACCGTCACATGCGTACATTCACTACGCACATCTCGGTTTGGCTGGTTAACATGGAACACACATGGAGCGAACATACCAGCCTTGCAACATAGCGATATACTTAAAGACGCCCAAGACAGTTTGACGAAACCCTTTTTCTTTTTCTTTTTTTTAGTTGTTTTTTTTTTTTTGCACAGCCTCTGCTATCTGCGCAGACATAAGGCTTTCACGTGCTGGGCTGTCAATTGCTGCCCTGCTATCTTCTCAGCAACTTATGAGATCATTCTAGTTTATTCTTAAGAGAACATTGGCAACATTACTCAATGAATAACATATCGCAATCTGCTCACCTCGAATAGCCTTCCCACAAGCGCTGTCTTTTGTGCGCTCTTCTCATTGTACACCGTTACTGCATTCTTTAATTCTTTTTCCTGCAAAGACACAGAGTCAATGCATCCACCTCACAATTAATACCTTATCACTCGAACTCTGCAAGAAAAAAGTACTTTCACAAACAAAAGTCTTCCCTCCCTGCTCCCCTACCACTTGCTACTAAGTGTCAACTATCCTTAAATGTCATAACACAATCGTTAAATCTGATAACGCAGATCGCCCTTTACTAACCTCTCCAAGCTCACCTTCCTGTCGCAGAGCAGCTTCATCGGCCGCAGCTCACGATCGACAAGCTCAATAGCCTTCCGTAGGTCTGCTACTTCCTTCCTAGTGGGATCCTCCAAAGCATCGAGCTCCTGTTCACAGCGACCAGCTCCCTTTCATGAATTCTCCCTCCTCGAGTTCAAGAACAGGACTTTGTTTTGCGAGACTGTGAATTAGTTCTCTTTGGGACGCTGTAGGTCCTTTCTATGGCAGTATATGACTGCTTATCTTGAAGACAAACTCCAGAACTGCTTGAAATTTGAAGTGATTAGAAACACCTTCTAGAATTCGAGAACATCCATGCGCAAGTGGCTTTACACGACACCACAAACTTACTGCTCGTGGAAAGTGACTCCTCTTACGGCAACGCCAACCTGGAAAAGCCTCGTTTGACTTGGCCGACAAGCACATTAGGACCCTATCATGGCGTGCTGATCCTAGTGCGTCTGACATTAGTTTTCCTAGTGGCTCGAAATATTGGGTCTTGAAAGTTGCAAATGGACCGGTTATTCCTAATGTGCTTTAGACGATTATCACAGTAGGTTATACGCTAATATTCTGGTGCATTACCACAGCAGCTTCACCAGCCATCTGCAAGCTTCGACATGGAAAAACGCATTAGGCATTACCCGTCGTAGCTCATCTAGCCGGCGGGCCTCTTGTTCCACCCGATTCACTTGTGCCCTAACGCGCTGAGTCACCTCCTGCTTTCGCTTGTTAATCTCCTTCTCTGTGATCAAAATTCTTTTCTCCCTCGTTTTAAGTTCCTCCTCCTTCCCCGAGTCATTCACTGAAAGCTCTTTCGGAACACTAAGAACCTGCGCCAAAGTACCATCGACAGATTTACCGGAAGAGATCCACTTCTTTTGAACCATTTTTTACAAAATGGGGCTTTATTCGTTGCAGCACATCCATCCTACATGTAAGAGCAGCAGATAAGCACGAGTAGAGCGTAGACCAACATGAACTAAATGCGGAACTTTTGCGGCTGCATTCGGTGTAAATGTGCCACCTGCCGAGTCTGATCCCATGCTTGCTTCTGGATCTCCAAAGCTCGCTGCCGCTTTTCCGAATCAGACCCACTGCTGCGCAGTGTTTCTCTTAAGCTCTGCTCCAAATTGGAGATATCTGCCACAGAATCAAGCGGACTGCTTGCACTGGAGGCGGACAAGGACCTTCCATTCACTCCGACAGCTTTCGATTCGGAAGCAGGGACTTCTCCAGAAGGCAAATCGAACGGATTCTGATACTTCTGTGGGTAGGTAGGCGGAGGCGCCATGTGCGGAGCCCTGCTTCAGCTACGACCGCTGTCAAAACGAGCATCAATAGGTAAGGCAATATCAACAGACGATTCGACCACTGGAAGTAAACAGACGCGGTTGAATGTACGCGGCTTGCTGCAAGGTGCAAGGCGCCGAGTGAAGGCACCAGACCTCAGCAGCAGCTGCAGCATTCTTTGTGCATGGCGGCTTCAGGGAGACGGCCCGAGAGTAATTGCTTCGGGATTCAATATGAGCGCTTTCACAGCCCGCCACCACCCCCTCTTCCCCTCTCTGCCACCCCCTCACCTCGCCACTAACCCACTCCAGCGGGCCCTCAACTGCTTCACCCCTCATACCATGAGCGGGGGGGGGGGTGGGCATGCCATGCCTCCATGCGGCCATGCTGCCATGCCATGCCTCCATGTCAATGCCTTCATGATATGCCTCCACGCCATGCCATGACAAACGCGGGGATGAAAACATAAACACATACGTACATTGCAAACAAGCGTGCAGCATCTGGCATTGCACGGGTCGGACCAATGCTGCATCATTGACCATTGGGTCAACCATTGGACTGGCTGCGAACCGTTTATTCTCGACCTAGCCAATCACTGCCAATGGCTAGCAGACATTGAATCCAATGGTTGCGAACCATTGATTCGCGACCCAGCCAATTATTGCCAGTTGCAACCATTGGATTCAATGACTACCAACAATTGGAATGGCTGCAAAACATGGATTTGCGACCCAGCCAACCATGGCCAATTGTTTGCAATCATTGAATCCAAGGGCTGGAACCATTGACTTGCGACCCAGCCAACCACTTGAATCTTTGCCAACCATTGATTCGCGAACTAGTCAACCATTGCTAATGGTTGCAACCATTGGATTCAATTGGTTGCGAAATATTGATTCACGAGTCGCGACCATGCCAACCATTGCCGATGGGTCCAACCATTGGCAACCATTGGTCATTTTTGACGATTCATTTGTACGGCCCGTTGACCGGCATCAAACCCTAAACCCTGCCCCTCACCGCCCACTCTAAAAGCCAGCTGCCACGTGCCGGACTGTGACTGGTTCACGTGGCTCCGTACAAATATTGTCTGTGGCATTAGGGCGGCTCTCCCACCCCGTGCCACGTCATCTAGCGCGTGCGGAGGCGGGTGACCGTTGACCCGGCCGTTGCTGCCGCTTTTCACGGAGGGCGCGCCACGTGCCCCGGCACAGGCGGGGCCCGCCGTCGGTACTTCCCTCCCTCTCTCTCCCTCCCTCCCACCCTCCCTCCCTTCCGGCAGACCGTTCTGCCTCTCTCCTCTGCACTGCTCAGGCGCAGCCCCTGCGGGGACTCTGCCAGACTGTGTCTCCCTCCCTCCCTCCCTCCCTTTCTGCTTCACTTGCTACTGCTCATGCGAATGCGTACTTCCTGTTCCTCGTCCTTGTGCTGTTTGGTTTCTTGCTTGTCGGCGGTGTTGTCTGTCGGTCTGTCTTGTAAATTCTGTCGCATTGTTGAATCTGCATCAGCGTTTGAGTCTGCGTGTGAAGGGTTCTGCTTTCTGCTTTGTCTGTTTCGGCGGGGTGTTGGTTCCTTGCTTGTAAACGTTTTGGGGTTTCAAAGAAGAGAGAATGGATACTCCTGCTACGCCAGGCCGCATGGGAGAAACGCTGTGGGAGCGGCGCCGCATGGGGGGCGAGGCATGTTCTCCCGCTCCCCTCTCCTTCGCCAGCCCTGCCCGGCAACATCGTTCGAGTGGAAAGACACCAAAGCGCGACATGCAGGTGGGAATTTAATTTCTCCCTCCACCATTTCTACTGCGCTTATGCTAATGTGAAGGTGAATTTTGAATGCACTCGGAAGCGATTGGAAGGTGATGCTGCCTAGGTCACACATTGAGTTCATTCGTGGCGAGAAACAGAATGACTTAATTCTCATACTCGCATGTTGGAGGAGGTTCGTACTGCGATCTGAATTGCTGTTTGAACGCTCTCTGAGTGCAGGGCGATCGCTTTATCCCGAGCCGCAGTGCGATGGACCTTAATGTGGCGCTGTTTTCTCTTAAACATGATCTGGCAAAGGAGAATTCAAATCAAGATAACATGGTTTCTATCTCATCCCCGTTGAAGGTGTGTGCGTTCTCTCGACTCTCCACCTAGACCTCCATTCGTCTGCTCACCTTAAAGGCTATGCATGTTTTTATAACAATATCAGTGGGCCATGCCGTAAAGGAAGCGCAGTTTCAGCATGTATTGAGGTATCGATCAATCAGGCAAAGGAAACATAATGTTGAACAACCAGTGAAGTTTACATATATCTCAACAGAGTCAAGCTGAAGCAAGGTTTGACCGTACCACGAGAAACGCCATTAAATTAGATTAAAGGGAGCTGCGCAAGATTCTACGCAAAGGAAATGTAAAATCTGTTTTAACCTCTTGAACAGATTAATTAATTAATAGGAAACTCATTTAATTTAATTTTATACATACGTATGCTTCTTATTTATTTTCCTTCGTCAACCTAAATAAGTAGTCGATTTCTTTAATCAAGTTAAATGAGTAACATTAACACCAAACCACAGCGGAATTCGGTGTTTAACTGAACTCTAACCTCTTGAAAAGGTAATCAAGCTGCAAACCATAGTCAAAGAATGCATCCATTTAAGCTACCTCAGCAAACTACCAGCCAACCCTGCATCCCTCCAGCATTGCCCCACGGATGAGCCGCTCATTTCCTCTTTTCTGGTTGTGTAATTTTTAATCTTTTAATTTGGGAGACCACTCAGCACCCAGTCCCACACAATGCTTCTTTGTCAGTGAGCAGCAGCTCCTCTAGGCCTTGATTCCCCCATCCCTCTTCAAGGAGACTAACCACGAGACTCGTGCCTTGTGGGTGGACAGGAGGATTACAAGCGGAAACTGGCAGAGAATTTCTTACAGCCCGGGACTCCCGGGCAGAGCAAAATCCTAGCCTTTAGAAACCGGCCCTCCCCCCCCACACCCGGACATGAAAGTCAGCTGCGCGACCTCTACGCCTCCTCCGCCACCTCTGCTCAACCGCGCAGGACATTTCGCCAAGTGGCACAGGTCCTCCCTCTGCCCTCCCTCTCTGCAATTCAACCCCAACGAACGCAACATAATCGCTTGCCTCCCTCCCTCCCTCCCCTCCTCCCTCCCTCCCTCTCTCCCTCCCTCCCTCTCTCCCTCCCTCCCTCCCTCTCTCCCTCCCTCTCTCCCTCCCTCCCTCCCTCCCTCCCTCCCTCCCTCCCTCCCCTCACAAAAGCCCTGTTCTCTGCAGTGCTCTGAGCGCATTCTGGACGCCCCTGAGCTGGTCGACGACTACTACCTGAACCTCCTCGACTGGAGCTCCCACAACCAGGTGGCCGTGGCTCTGGGCACCACCGTGTACCTGTGGGAGGCGGATACGGGCACCATCCAGCTGCTCATGCAGACGGACGCCGCGGACGACTACGTGACGAGCGTGTCCTGGGCCGCGGATGGGCGCCACCTGGCTGTGGGCCTAAACAGCTGCGAGGTGCAGCTGTGGGATGTCAACCGACTGCGACAGGTGGGTGGGACTGGGGGAGGGAGGCAAAAAAGGGTTCAAATAAGGGTTCAAATAGGCACAAACAAAGAGAGTATAATATAGTATCTACATAGTATAGTGTAGATATGTTGTGGTTGGAGGCCGGGCTGAGTCACTTCGACATGTGCTATGTTATGATTACTTTTTCATTCACAGGGGGAGGGAGGGGGGGTGTAGGAGGTTTAAGTTGAAGGCGATTCGATTATTGATTGATCGAGAGAGAGCATGGGGGGGGGTTCAGGTGAGGAGGATGGCAGGTCACCGTGCTCGCGTGGGAAGCTTGGCATGGAACGGACCGGTCCTCTCGTCGGGAGGGAGAGACTCCGTCATTCTCAACCATGACGGTAAACAGCCAATATCTGTAATACGATGCAAAGCAAAGCTTTCTACTTTCTACTTTCTTTCCAGAATCTTGTGACATTGGCAGTTCAAACTCGACCTCTTACCACCGACCCTGTTGATGTTTCCTTGCCAGTGCGCATGCGTGAGCACGTGGTTAGCCGGTTGACTGCTCATGAGCAGGAGGTCTGCGGTCTCCGCTGGTCAAGAAGTGGTCAGCAGCTCGCAAGCGGAGGAAACGATAACCGTCTCTTTATTTGGGACGCAGCCATGACCTCCTCCTTCAGCAGTCCTGGAGGAGGCTCACCAGCCGGCTCTCCCCCCGGAGGTAACCCTAAAAATGCATTAAAAAAAAAAAAAAAAATGCATCAAAAAAAAAAAAAAAATGCATCCCTATTGCCATGCTTCTTCCCTGCTCCTCTCATGCTCAAAAAGAGTCCCTTAATGCCGTGTAGGAGTCCTTGTTCGAATGCCGTTGGAGCCGACGGGAACGGAACTGAAGTGAAGGGTGGTTGCATGTGCGCAGGCAGCCGGTGGCTGCACCGGTTGGAGGCACACACGGCGGCGGTGAAGGCCCTTGCGTGGTGCCCCTTCCAGAGCAACCTGCTCGCCTCGGGTGGGGGCACAGCCGACCGCTGCATTCGCTTCTGGAACACGCACACGGGGGCATGCCTCAGCTCCGTCGACACGCACTCGCAGGCACGAAAGAGAAAGAGAGGAGAGAGGGAGAGAGGAGAACGAGAGAGGGAGCGGCGGGAGAGAGGAGAGGAGAGAGAGGAGAGAGAGGATGAGAGAGAGAGGAGAGAAAGAGAGGAGAGGAGAGAGAGGAGAGAGGAGAAAGAGAGAGGAAAGAAGAAGAGAAGGAGAGAGAGAGAGAGAGAGAGAGAGAGAGAGAGAGAGAGAGAGAGAGAGAGAGAGAGAGAGAGAGAAAGAAAGCGCGCTCCTGATAGGACGCGGGTTACAGGTTAAAGGACAGTTTTTAAGTTTTTTTTTTGTGGGAGTTTTCACGTGCAGGTGTGCTCTCTGCAGTGGTCTACGCACGAACGAGAGCTTTTGAGCAGCCATGGCTACAGTCAGAACCAACTGTGCCTCTGGAAATATCCCTCCATGACCAAAATGGCTGAGCTTACAGGCCACACTGCGAGAGTCCTGCACTTGGCGCAGGTGAACCGAGTTCATAGTAAACGACTTGCAGGCAGACACATAACAGTGAAAAGAAAAACCTCATACTTTCACCTTGCTCTAAAACCTCTATTCTTTAGTGGCCGCCCAGAAACTTCTAACCTTAGTCTTTCTTGATCTGATAAACGTACTTCTCTGTTTGAGCTGCAGAGCCCGGACGGCAACACTGTTGTGTCTGCAGCTGCTGACGAAACTCTCCGTTTTTGGAAAGTTTTCGGGTCTCCGGAAAAGAATCAGAAATCCGCCAAAGGGAAGGGAGTAGAGCAGCCCGGATTGGCCCTCAAACGCATGAACATTCGGTAATGGGATAGAGACACAGTTCACATCCGCGGCAAAGGATGAAGGTTCACGGGACGGACTCGGATAGAGAGCGCGAGATTGAGGTAAGATAGGTTTGGGGATTGTGAAAAGATGTCTCGTCCAAATGCTCGTGCTATGTGCTTTGGGTGGTATATCTAACTTGTGTGTTTTGTGTGTGTTTCTCAGTGTCACTTCTGAGTAGAGGAGATGGGCTTCAGTCACTCAGACTCCTGTTCGGTCAGCGCTCAGTACTTGACGACTTGTGCCATAATAAGCGGCAGGTGAGAGAACTGCCAACGTATATATATAAGAGGGAGAGGGAGAGGGAGAGGGAGAGGGAGAGGGAGAGGGAGAGGGAGAGGGAGAGGGAGAGGGAGAGGGAGAGGGAGAGGGAGAGGGAGACGTTTTTTAATTCCTCAAGCCTCTGCTTCACAGCACAGCCATTATCTACCCCCTGTGGGTCGCTATATTTTCGCATTAACAAGTTCTGGTGGGGAATGGTAATCGACAGGCTCAATCTGAGAGTACGTCAGACAGACACGTGGCGATCTTGCACTATTTCAACCCCACCATGCTGTTTTCGCCTTGTGATTTTCTCAAGCGGTTTGAGCGAATGAAACTTGTTTACTTTCGGCGCTCTCCTCAGAAAGGTTGACGTCGCTTCCCTTAAGCCCTCGTTTTCCGTCCCTAAACCCTAAACCCTAAAACCTAATCCCGTCTCCATTTTCACCCTCCGCTTCCTTCTCACTTCATTTGTCCGCTGGTTGCACTTAGTTCCCTCAAGTACTCGCCTCTCGGTGCGCACCTTTCCCTTTCTACCTTCACCTCGAACTTTTCTTCCCCCCATTCTTGAGGTTACTCGTTCCTTTCTCTCTCTTCCTCTCTGTATTCTCTCCTTTCTCTTTTGTTGCTTCCTCTCTGTCACATATCACCTCGAACCTCTCTCTTCCTCCTCTCACGCCCATTCAATGATTCCTCTGTCCTCTGTTTTCCTGCTTCTTCTGTTATTTTGTTGTCTTCCTCCCATCTCTCGTCTCCCCATACTCGGCCTGAATTCACTCGCTTGTTTCCTCCGCTTCGTTCTTATTCTTCACTTTCCAGTCCTCCACTCGTTCTCTTTGTCTTTGCCATTCTCTTCTTCCTCTCTCCCTCCCTCCGTCCTTTCTTCTGCCTTGTTGTGCCTCGAAAGCCAACACTCCTTGACTCTCACACCTCGTTGCCTCCTCCTTCCGTCAGTAGTCACTAACCCTAATCCGTTGCATGATGTGCATGGCCGGTTCACTGCTCTCGTGGTGACACAATATTTGTTTTTCTTTCGGCAAAGTGGGAGCTCGTCAAGCAAGTGGCGAGAGGGCGCTGCGAGCGAGCCGGAGGGGAGAGCCATTGGTTGGCGCAGCCATTGGAAGGCGAGCCTGTTCAGTGTGGCCTGTCCTCGCCGGGACTATTTATGAGCTGGGAATACTTGCGAGGAGCGTCTAGCAAAGAAACCTTCTAGGGTTTGAAGTGATTGCACAATGTTGGCGCTCAAAATGAAAAAGCGTAGCAACTATGTGCTGGTTGCGTGGCCCAAAGTCACCAAAATCTTAAAATGTTACAGCCTTGCGAGGCTAGTGACAAAGGACCAAAGGACCATTGGCGTGACCTTGAGAGTAGCGGATCCTCCATCCAGGAGCGTCTTCATCCAAGTCCTCGCGTAGAAGCTGGTGCTAGTTTATGTTTATGCGCCACTCCGTTGCTTGCAAGCACAGTCCTTGCACGCACCGGAACATTCTTCATGTCCAAAGCTTGTCTCATGAAGTGGTGATGAGTGCTATGGCCAGCGTTGCTTGAGAGTGCGGCAAGTGGAAGTTAAAACTTCATATGCGTGTGTAGGGCACACAGGAGGCCTCACCTTTAGGGTTGCGGGCACGCCCACCATCACGACCCATGCATGCCCCGGGGCATGTGCCCTCACTCCGCATAGTAACTACGCCAACCATTGGAATGGCTGTAAAGGCAGCCAACCATTGATTCAATATTGGATGGGTGCAAAGATCGCCAACCATTCCAATGGTTCCGAACCCATGCCCCCCCATGCCATGCCCCCCATGCCATGCCCCCCATGCCATGCCCCCCCATGCCATGCCCCCCCATGCCATGCCCCCCCGTCAGCCCGCCCTCGCACGGCTGCCAGCCTCCGCATACGTCATCATCTGCACGCAGCGCCCGCCACGTGGCGTGCCGGACACTGTGCAAACCGTTTTTACAGAGATCGGGTCCTTTACCCGCTTCCGTACAAGGCGACCGTCGAGACGCCTCCGTCCGTCCACGTCCGTCAGCGGCGGATCGCTGCGCTCACTTTCGGTTATTTCTTCCCGCTATAAACAGTCTGTGGGTTAGAAATGACGTCACCAACCGGACGTACTGTCAACGTTTGTTCGAGCGTCCCGTCCTTGAGCTCTGCCTCGGCTTCATTTCTTGCCCGCAGCGCTGCCCTCGTGCTACAAAGGGGGGGAGGGAGAGGAAAGGTCTTCTTCTAAGGAGGCGGTGGAGCTGCAGATCGCCATGGCCGCTATAGCGCTTCCCTTCTGCATGTTGCTGCTTGCCGCCTCTGTCCCGGCGGCTTTGTCTTCCCGGAATGCTTTTGAACACTTTTTGCGGCTCCCGGGCGGTGAAGAGGCTGATACAGAAGCTGAATTTGGAGGAACCAGATGGGCTCTTCTGATTGCTGGATCGTCTGGATATGGCAACTACAGGCACCAGGTATGGCTTCCTACTCGGGTAGCTCACTGGCAGATGGGATAGAGTTGCGTGCTTGCTCTCTTTTTTTTTTTTTTTTTTTTCGCTACTTCAATATATTGGTGCCTGTATGAGTTGTATGTATGTGTGTTGTTTTTCTTCAGAAGGGAATTTCCAATTGGCTGCTCTGCCTCGTGCATGATGTCATGCAAATTCTTCAATGTATTGTAGCGTCTGTTTTTCTGCAGGCGGACATCTGTCATGCATATCAGCTGCTGAGGAAGAACGGCCTGAGGGAGGAGAACATTGTCGTCTTCATGGCGGATGACATCGCGCATAACTCTGAGAACCCTCACAAAGGCATCATTATAAATCGGCCGGATGGGGAAGACGTCTATGAAGGAGTTCCCAAGGTACGGGCATCCATGGTTTGACCCCTGGATCAGGCAAACGCAGCATCTTTTTCGTCCCTTTTTTTCGACTGCTGGATTTTGTCCATGAACGGCTGCGTTTGTGCCATTTTCGTGTTGTCCCTCTTTGGCTGACAGTCCTGGCCCTGCTTCGATTTCAGGACTATACGGGCCGGAATGTTTCGGTGCACAATTTCGTGGCGGCTCTGAAGGGAGATAAGGACGCGGTGTTGGGAGGCAGCGGGAAAGTGGTGGCGAGCGGACCCAAGGACCGCGTTTTTGTATTTTACAGCGATCATGGCGGGCCCGGAATTCTTGGTGGGGCTTCAACGCATTTGAGATAAACCACATAACTTTGAGTAGCCCAAAAGACAATTTGGCGAATTCGGATCGTAAAAGCTTTGTTCAGGATTGAGTCTAGTATGGCGATTTGCCCTGGCTTCATTCCTGCAGCTCGGTACATCGTATGACCTTTTGCACAATGTTAAGTCGAGACAATACAAGCTTTGACTTTGTGGGCTCGCTGGTGGATGGGAGAACTGACAACGGGAAATTGATTCAGAACTATAATTCGAGCAAGGAGATCTGTGGCTTATCACGTTACCATCTTTCCTTGTTTATTTTTATTTTTTTATGCAGGGATGCCAACGCTGCCTTTCCTTTTTGCGAATGACATCGTCGATGCCCTCGTGGAAAAGCATGCAAAAGGGGGCTACAAGGAGCTGGTGAGTGTAAGGGGGTCCTTCTGGAAATGCGGAAGAGTATCTGTTCCAAAGACAGGATTACATCCAGACAGGAATGCGTTCTCCCGTTCATATCTTCGTTTTGCTTTGGTCTTTCGTACTTCAAGTTGTTTCTTGCGTCGGACATGGAGCTCGTTTCCATGGCGCGCTTGCAATGTACTACGTTACAGTGCTCAGTTTATAGTTCGCAGTGCTTTTTTTTAAACTCCACCTCGGAGTAGCTTGTATCAGTCAATGCCCTTCATCATTCCTATCACTCATTTGCTTTACTTTACGCACAGCCCAATGCTCTGCATGCGCTTTCCAACAGTCCCCTTACCGCACAACCTAGCAATCAGACCTCTCTGTATGCAGAGTCAACTTCCTCACTGCCATTTTGCTGTACAGGTCTTTTACTTGGAGGCATGCGAGTCTGGCAGCATTTTCGAGGGTCTCCTTCCTCCTGATATCAGCGTGTATGCGACCACTGCCTCCAACGCTATGGAGAGCAGTTGGGGCACGTACTGCCCCGGAATGGAGCCTTCCCCTCCGCCGGAGTTTGAGACCTGTTTGGGAGACCTGTACAGCGTTGCATGGATGGAGGACAGGCAAGTTCTTGGGGTCTGCTTGAACTGTGGCTTGTTAACCAATAACAGAACAACAGAACAACAGACCAACAGAACAACAGAACTGAACTGAACAGAACTGTTTAGGTTTAGCTCGAGTTCAGAGCAAAGAAAGGAAAGTTTCGTGGTTTATTTTTTCAACAGTTGAATGCTCACAGGCTCCTTCTGAGTGCAGGGGGCTCGGCTACCAAACACAGAAGTGTTTTTAGCCGGGTAGAGAGGAGGGGACGTGTTTTTGTTTTAGTATTATCTGCTTGATAACTTGTTTTTGTCAAGTCGATCTGAAGCTTTACCCTTTCTTTTGTGGCCTTTGGAATGTGCAGCGACATCCACAACCTGGCCAAGGAGACCTTGAACGATCAGTACAAAATTGTACGGATTACTATTCCCCTTGTGCTTTTTTCTTCCTCTGTGTGCTTTTGAATGCCCAAAAGCCATTCAAGGCAGCAGCACTTCTGGTTCATGTTTTCATGTTGCCTTTTGTTCTTCATCTCTTTGAAGAAAGATCAGGCAGTCCTTTCTCGGGTTTCTTTTTTTTAGGGTTTCACCGGTGCCCATTATGCAAGCTTGTCCTGTCCTTTCGGAAGTTTTGGGGTCGACAGATGAATTCTGTTGTGCGAAGGGCTTTATAAGTTTTCAGCGCACAGCCCTCGAGGGTGGGAGGAGAAAGCTCCCTATGATATGCTTCTTGAAGAAATTTCTGTCTCGTTGGTCTGTAGGGCTCTTCAAGAATTGGGGATCTACTGATGATTGCATCTCCCTTTTGTTCAAATCCGTGCGGCTGAGTATTGCTGCTTGCTTCTAGAGGGCTTTCGTGGTTTCGTGCGGTGGAGTTTCATTTGTTGAGCAGGAAATTCGTGAACAGAAAGTCATTACAATGGGGCTGAATGATTTTGTGCCAGCTACGTCAGCTGAGTTGTGCAGTGCTCCAATTTTCCTCTGTTTTCATTGCACTTTCAGTCAACTGCCTCTCTTTGCATGCTGTTGCATCCCTCCAGCCCCATGTTACTAACACCCCATATGCTAATCCGTGTGCCCATGTCCATCTCTATACCGTTCGTTGCCTTTGTTGCATAATTCAGTCTAATTCAGTCATAATTCATTCAATTCAAACCCTGAAAACTCAGTCTGATGAGTCAGCGGCTCTCCCTCTCTCTCTCTCTCTATCCCTCTGCAGGTGAGAGAGCGAACCTCCAACCATGCGACCTACGAGGCAGGGTCCCATGTGATGCAGTACGGCGACCTGCACATACATAAGCAGCCCGCGAGCGTCTTCATGGGAACGGACCCTGAAAATGAAAACGCACCGGCTGCAGTCGTTCCAGATGCTTCCAAAAACGCGGAGCTCACTGAGAGCATGGGAGAAGGTCTGAGGATGTTTTACGCAGGTCAGAAGATGGGTACAGTAAGTCAACGGGATGCGGAGATGCTTCATCTCTGGCATAAGGTCAGTTTTCTTTGCAGCAAATGTAAGGGGGAGGAAATGAAAGGAGTAAGGAAAAAAAAAAAAAGCAGCATTGAAGGAGTAAATTATTGCTGACTTGGAGTTTTCTTTTTTTGGAGAAGTGGTTTACGGTTAGTGTAGTTTAGTTCTTAAGTCTGTGCATGCTCTCGCCAGTTATTCGTATGATACTGATCACCATACGGTCACTATAGACTCAATTTGACGATAGCTTCTCAGAGGTTGATCGAATCAACTATGCCTTGAGTTAACACCTAAGGTAGTGCTCGAGTCATTATGTGATCGATAATCTCTCTTAAAATACGCTAAAACTTGTCAGACATCCCGAGCGGGGAAGACAAAGATTGAAAAGGCATCTCCTCAATAGATTTTCCGATGAAAAAACAAAAAAAAACCTCAGCAAGTACCTCAGTCTTATGTACTCCCTATGTTGATTTGTGGGCTTGCTTGCTTGCTTGTTTTCAGTACAAAAATGCCCCTGAGGGGTCGCCCCGCAAGAGGCAAGCGTTGGAGGAGATCAACCTCATGTCGTCGGAGCGCGCCCACATCGACCGGTCGGTGGACCTCACAGCGACGCTATTGGTGCAGACGGCGGAGGCCGCCCCCTTCTTCAAGCTGACGAGGGGGGAGGGGCAGCCGCTGGTGGACGACTGGGACTGCCTCAAATCCATGGTGGGTTTCTTCCATAATGCCACATTTGGAGCAGCTCACTAACACCTGCTTGAACGGTCTGTAAAGTCTTCGTGTGTGTGAATGCCGAGCTATGACCGAGCAGAGAGAGAGAGGGAGAGAGCGAGAGAGAGAGAGAGTGCGAGAGAGAGCGAGAAAGAGAGAGACGAAGAGAGAGAGAGAGAAGAAGAGAGAAGAAGAGAGAGAGAGGGAGAGGGACACCGAGAGAGAGGGAGGTTTTGGAGAGAAGGGGGAACAGGGTCCAGGGAAACCTAAACTATGTTGGTCCGGCTATGTGCGACATGATGCGCTTTTCTCTGAAAACTTTCCGAATCGCTGTATTGGGCAAGCAAAGCACTCCCACTGAGGAAGGCCCCATTGCTGGTGTGCAGGTCCGCTCCTATGAGTCGAAGTGTGGCCTGCTCACTCAGTACGGAATGAAGCACACTCGAGTGTTTGCAGCGCTCTGCAACGCGGGGGTCTCTCCGGAGGCTCTTGGAGGGGCGGCAGCCATGGCCTGTGCAGGCTCCATGCGCCATGTCAGCACGGACGTGTACAGCGCCTAAGGCCCTCAGCATCTGCAGAGGACGAGAGAGGGGCTGCAGGGAGAGGCAGCTTAAGCTGGCAGTACATATACTACTCGAGCTGTGTGTGACCGTTGACGAAAGAGAGTGAAGTGTATGGGTGTAAAGAATACGAGGCGTAGATACCAACAGTAGGAATGAATGAATGCCTGTAAATAGTTTCTGTACCTTGCAGATGTCGTATATGTGTGACTTGGGAACGGGCCCCCGGTCGTAGTCGCCAGAGTTAACGAAGGGTTGAGAGAAGGAGCGTGAGAGGAGGCGCTCGGTAGAGGGAGGAGGGGGAGGGGATGGCGCAGCGGCGTCCTACCAAACCCGAAAAGTTTGGGAATTGGAAGTGGGCTGCACTTAGCCACACTCTCTGTGTGTGATGCTTTTTTTCGTCTTTGAGGTTCCTAAGTTGAAAAACTATGAAGATGATGAAGATGACAAAGGGGAAGAAGTAGTCGCATGCGGAGTCAGCTAGGAGAGGATGGAAGGCGTGGTGGAAGAAAAGTAAGAGATGTGGCATTGATCTCACGATGTCGATGCTATCAAATGTACATGGACAAAACCATCATGGGGAACCACGCGGAACTGGTCGCAAAGAACGTAAGGACAATAGAAAATAGCTCGGAGCGGAAAGTAAATGACTTGTTGCGGTCTCAGTCTACAGGATGCAAGTGCACGTGAGGCAACATCTTCATCCTTTTAAGTTAGACGATCCTGAAGAATTTGGCCCAAACAACTTTTGCTCTGGATACACAACAGCTGTGAACTGCTCAATAGGAATCGACATGTCCATTCATATGCAAAAATCTGCTCTTATATTGAGGGAGGACGAGAGGCTTTGGAGATGATTTAAGTAAACGAAACCTCACCATGCGGGTATCAAAGGGGCAGCATCCCATGGGCTACAGTAAACATGGCATATCCAACGGCCCATCTTTCACGAACCTCGCGCATGCGGCCATCCAACGGTCAGTTTCCTGCAATCTCGCACGCTGCCATTTCAACGGTCGTTCCATCCAACGGCCAGAGACTCTCGATCGTACACGTGGCATATGCAACGGTCATTCGCCCGCAATTTCGCACAGGCTAATCTGACAGTCAGGAATCACGCACGTGTATATACGTGGCATATCCAACGGTCAAATTCCCGAACTCGTGCACGTGGTCATGCGCCAATCACAAGTTGCGCCCCACGTGCGGAGTGGACACATCGACGGGCAAACTGCATTCGTGTCGTATCGAACGGTCGAGATCCACGCAATGTGACACGTGGACCAATTTGTGTCGCTCGATCAAAGGAATTTTTAAACGGATGCGGACGCGGCGAAGAGTCCCACGAGGGCGACGGCGCGAGCATGCCCGCCACGCGGCACAGCAGAATGCGCAGACTCGACATCGCAGAAGCCACGCCTGTCGGTTCGCAAAGGACAAACATGGGCCGGCCACTTGCCAACCGCAACCGTCCGGTCGGTTCTGGACACTGTAAGCGCGCTGTACGACCACGTGGTGGAGTCGTACGGTCGTATGGCCGCATCCGCCAAGAGAGGGGGGGAGAGGGAGGGAGGGAGGGAGAGGAGAGAGATTATTTGCCACTCCTTCGGAGCCAATAATTGCGAGAGGGAGGGAGGGAGGGAGCCGATTTCACAGAGTCGTGCCAGCGGCACATTTCTTTTTTATTTTTGTGATTCATTGATTTTCGCCTGTACGTCGTTCCCTATCGTACCCCACGCCCTTCCAGCTCATTTCACGATACATAGAGAGGTTTTCTCCCCCTGAAGAAAATCCTACCATGCTCATTACCTCCCCTCCTCTGAGACATTCCCTCCGCCCCTGCGCAAATAACCGGCCCTTCCCTCTCTCCCTCCCGCCATGGCAGCCGGCTCGACCCCTTCCCGCAAGACCATTCAGCAAAGGAGGGTCCACGGAGCGCCATGGCGGTTGCCAGGAGTGCCTATAGGAGCAGGACACGTGGCCGGGCACCACTGGCAGCAGCGCAGTCCTCTATTAGGTGGATCGCATGCACGGGGACGCACTTCTATTCGTGTCACCTGTCTTGGCATGGCCTGTTGTCGATTGTTGGCCTGTTGTTGGCCTGTTGGGGGTGGGAGAGGGCGACCGCGACCGCCATAGCTGCCGCGGGGCCGAGAGGCTTATGAGACTTTCCTTTCCTAGACATTTTCAGCAATCCCAGTGATTCAGTGCACAGCACACTTATCCACAAAAATCTTTATTCCAAGATTGAACGGTAGCGCGAGCATCCTATGCTTTCCCTCAAAGCTCCGGTTACCAAAGATACAGCAAACAGTAGTCTTCTGTATGTTCTTCCTAAAACCTCGCCGCCAAAAGCAACCGTACGATCAAGGGGCCCAGGGATCACAAGATTCACAACACTTGGATAGTACTCGACACGTGACTCGGTCAATATAATTTCCGTACAAATTTCCTACGACTCTGTCTGATTGTACGGATGCACTGGCGGCGGAGGGAGGGTTGGGGGGGACAGCCATTTAGGAGCCGGGAGTGGAGGCATCTGAAAGAGACGAAGGGTGTCGGCGGAGATTGTGGAGGGTGGCGGCAGGCGACGTGGACATCTTATGAAGGGTTCACGTGGTAGTACGGACATGCACATTCTTTGAATGTGAGGACGCCACGTCGACGGTCCACGTCGCCGTCGGTCGTTCCGTGCAATGTGATCTGCTAAAGGTCTAAAACTGTACGTTGCATCGCCAGATTGTGGCACACGTAGCACCAGCATTAGCCGTCGATGTGACTTGTCGTGTACGGGTGCATCATTCTGGCCGCGGCTACGTGGCACCCCTTCGTGGCACGACATTTGGATAACCGCCAAAGGTGGCCAATGAGAACGTCCTCTAATGCCACGTGGGTGTCGTTAAGATGTGTTGATGACGTGACGGTACGCCATTGGTTCGTTGAATTGCAGGGCGTAAGTCCCAAGGCCACCCGCCCGCGGCCCGGAGCTTGTCGTCACATGAGGACAAGGAGCCGCGGGCGGCACCGGTGACCGCGGACCGTATCTTTACCGTACGCTTGATTGTCAGATACAGTAGGGGGTCCTCATATTTTCCACCCTGGTTCCGGGCAAAATGAGGCGAAAATATTAAATTTGCATATATAAGGTTCGTGTTACGAATAGACGGGCGGTATTATGTTAGAGTTCATGTTGGACCGTACGTATCGTACCGTACAATATCGTACCGTATCGTACTGTATCGTTTAGCGTCGTATCGTATCGTGACATATCGTGACACATAAGCGGAGTTTTTAGGACTATGTTGTTCGTCTCATTGATGATGCCGTACTACGGATAGTACCGTATCGGGGAGTTTCGTATCGTATCGAACATATCGTATCGTATCGTATCGTATCGAAGTCAAGAAGACGGGGAGAAGAGCGAGCGCCTCTTACGGCGGCACGAGCGGGGAGATTCGGTGAGTTTTGCGTAAGCCCGTAACGGCTAGTACAGATAGTACGGTCAATACGGCCAGTACGAATAGTACGGGCAGTACGGCTAACACAAGTTACCGTACAAAAAGGTGGTTTCGGCAAAATTGGGGCGAAAATATTGAGGGCGCACTCCTTGGGGTGGTAAATACGAGGACCCCCCACTGTATTGGACAAAGGACATATTATAAAGATATTTGTCCGCATCGATCGTACGAACGTGACCTGTCCAGCCTCCGACACGATCCGCCTTGAGCGGCTGCCGACACAATTTGGCGTCTTGTGCCGACAAATCTCGATTCGGTCAAAGTCGTCGACGTGGCGCGCTTTCCAGCGTGGATTCCATGTCACGTGGCGAGCAGGATGTGCGCCACGTGGCCCCTACTCGTCGGCCGCGGGCCCTCTTGTCCTTATAGTCCCCCTCTCCCTCTATCTGCATTCTCTCCAGCCCTCTCTCCCCCTCCCTCTCCACCCCTCCCCTCCCCACCCCACACTTCTCTCTCTCTCTCTCTCTCTCTCGCTCTCGCTCTCTCTCGCTCTCCCTCGCTCTCGCTCTCTCTCTCTCACATGCAAAATGTGCATCAGCTGCAGGAATCCTGAACTTCCACAAGACGTAGGAGACACGTGGCGGCTTTGCAGTCCCCCTCCAGCCGTCCCCGCCAAGCCTTGCCGCCTCCTCCCTGAGCCCTCCCTCTCTCCCTCCTCCCCCCGCCGCTGCCCCTCCCTTCACTCCCTTCGCTCCAAACATCTCCGCCGCCGCGCTTCCCATCCTCCCTCTCCCTCTCCCTCTCAGCGGGAGAGCTTCTCACTATGGTCTGCTTCCGCCATGGCTCTCTGTGTGGTCCTGCTGCTCCTCCTTCCGCCCCTTCTCCCTGTCCTCCCTCCCCCTCCCTTCGCGCTGCTCCTCCTCCCTCTCCTCGTCCTCCTCCTCCTTCTCGCGTTGGCGCTGTTCCACCTCCCCCTTCAGCCGTCGAAGCAGGCCCACCCGCCCGAGCAATGGGAGAGAAGAGATGGGCAATGGGCTGAGGGGGCAGCCCTTGGGGGCGGCTACTACTTAGGGAGGGGAGAGTGTTGAAGGCAAAAACTGAAAATAAGATTAGAGAAAGTTTTAGATGAGTGCGGTGCTGATTTGTACAGTACGATGAAGAGCATTGTACAGGTAGTAAGTAGGTCTCTGGAGGAAGGAGCTCAGATGAAGTTGAACGGATAAAGCTGGTAAATTAGGAAGCTGAGAAATAGAAAGCTCTGGTCGAGTATGAATTATTCGTAGGATGCGCACGTTCAAAGCTAGGGCAATTCTTTTTTTATAAGAGAAGCAACCTCTGCAAAAAGAGGGAGATTTACTGCGAGCTGTCAAGTACTGTACGATATAATTCGTTGAATTATTCCGCACGTATTTTAGTGTCATCGATCGCAGCGCAATGCATGCTGCATCACTGGCTTCAATAATCCGAATTTTTTTATTTTCCTCTTTATAAATCGTCGATGGCACATTCGCAAGTTCTGAAGATTGCTTTCGTCCACGTACGTTTGATTGCATCGCCATTGTGAGACCAATGCTAATTCAGTCTCGTTTTGCAAGTTTGGACCGCCAGTTGTTGCCCATTTGGGATTCAACTCTCGCGTTCTCATAACCATTGAAGTTGCAATTTTTTAATTTTTACGTGAAATTTTTTGTTTGCATAAGCTGGCAACCGGAAAATGGAGTGCCCAACTGCGACAAGGAGCAAATACGCCCTAACAAATTTTGAGCCTTGGCCAGTCCTGTACTTGTGTAAATAAGTCCCCTCGTAATTGCCAAAGGCCACATCGCGTTCAGCATGTGAGCACAAATTAGTCCGGTGGGCTCCAAAATGGGATCAAGATTTAGTGTTTGCGTTTAACAATTTGAGGTCAGAGGGAGCTCAAGGATCACCCATGTGAAGAGGAGATGGAGGGGCCGAACGAAAAAGAAGTGGGGAGGAGGCGGATACCCAACCAACCGACCAAAGCTATAAGAGGGAAAGGGAGACGAAAATGGAGAGGGAGAAAGGAAGTGAGAGATAATGAGCGGAAGGTAGGCAGCGGGAAAGGGAGGGAAAAGGATTGCGAGCAGAGAGGGCGACTTGTGCTTGACGGCATCCACAGCCTAAACTGTCGCTACAGCGGGAGGAAAAATACACACAGAAAAAAAAACTTATGAATAAAAATATGAGTACATTGCATAGTTTGCGCGAAAACAAAAAGAAAGGGCGAGGGGACGGGAGGGGCGGGAAAAAGATTTTTTCCCGAAATTTTCCAAACTAAAACCAAAACGGGCAGGCGAAATTTTCAAAAGGGGGGTGCGAAGGACAAAACACAGGGGTGCAGTAGAGTTACCGCGAAAATATTGTATTTTGCAAATATAACGTCCGTGTTACCAATAGGCGAGCGGAATTATGTTAGAGTCATGTATGTCCGTACGTATCGTATCGTACCGTGGTTTTAGATACACGAGTTCCTATGGTGCCGTACATGTACCGTACGATTCAGAGATTATATTCATACTTACCGTACAGCTTAATAGCGTGACCCATGTTCGAAAGCCGTTTCGATTAACAGATATTGTATTGGAAAATAGGTTAGGTTAGGTTAACACCCATAATACGTTAACACAGAGTTACCTTACAAAAAGGTGGTTTCGGCAAAACCGAGGCGAATTTCTCGGGGACGCACTGTACAAGGTGGAAAATATGAAGAGGGTCCCCTGTATTGAGTGCTTTACAAGTGTTGTGATTCCTGGACCCCTTGATCGTATGGTTTATGTTGTTCATCATGATATATGCTTTTAGCGGCAAAAGCAGTTATAGGGAGGACATACAAAAGACCACAGGTCGGACCATTAGACCAACCAGTCGACTGGTTGGCAACCAGTGGTTGCGGACCGAAACAACCAGTCGAATGGTTTCCAACCAGTGGCATCCACTGGTTGGAAACCAGTCGACTGGTTGCGAACCAGTGGCGCAGGACTGAAACAACCATTCGACTGGTTCGGAACCAGTGATCCAATGGTTGGCAACCATTGAATTTCTGAAATTATGCCTTTTTGCAAAAATGGGTCGTATGTGTTTTTTGGTGGGTTGCCAACCGTTGACAACTAGTGTAACAAGCCTGATGCGTACAGATGCGTACGGATCCGTACGACCAAATCGTACGACTATACGGAGATTCTGTACGGCCGAACCGTAATAGTTTTCTCCAAAACGCCGACGACATTTTGGTAGCTGTAGCGTTCAGTTCGCTACAACTAGTGATTTAATGGTTGCCAACCATTTGATTTAATGGATATAACCATTCGACTGGTTGCCAACCAGTGCCGCCGGATCGAAACAACCATTCGACTGGTTGCCAACCAGTGGTTGCGGACCGAAACAACCATTCGACTGGTTGCCAACCAGTGGTTGCGGACCGAAACAACCATTCGACTGGTTGCCAACCAGTGCCGCCGGATCGAAACAACCATTCGACTGGTTGCCAACCAGTGCCGCCGGATCGAAACAACCATTCGACTGGTTGCCAACCAGTGGTTGCGGACCGAAACAACCATTCGACTGGTTGCCAACCAGTGGTTGCGGACCGAAACAACCATTCGACTGGTTGCCAACCAGTGCCGCCGGATCGAAACAACCATTCGACTGGTTGCCAACCAGTGGTTGCGGACCGAAACAACCATTCGACTGGTTGCCAACCAGTAGACGTCCAACCATTGCCATCCAATGGTTGTCCAATGGTTGCCGATCCACTGGTCCGAACTGTGCAAAAGACTACAGTTTGCTGTGTTTGTGAAAAAGGTGACTGTAAATAGTACTTTCCAAAATTCCTACGACTCTGTCTGATTGTACGGATCTCAACAGAGCTCTGGCGGCGGAGGGCGGGTGGGGGGGAGAGCCGTTTGGACGGGAGTGGAGACATCTGAAAGAGACGAAGGGTGTCGGCGGAGATTGAGGGTGGTGGCAGGCGACGTGGACATCCTATGAGCGTCCACGTGGTAAGACGGACATGCACATTTTTTGAATGTGAGGACGCCACGTCGACGATCCACGTCGCCGTCGGTCGTTCCGAGCAATGTGATCTGCTAAAGGTCCAAAACTGTACGGCGCATCACCAGGTGCGACGCGGCGTCGGTGGATGTGGAAGACGTGGCACCAACTTTAGCCGTCGATGTGTCTTATCGTGTACGGATGCATCATTCTGGCCGCGGCTACGTGGCGCGCCTACGTGGCCTAACGAAAACGACATTCGGATAACCGCCGAAGGTGGCCAATAAGAACGTCCTCTGATGCCACGTATGTGTCCTTAAGATGTGTTGGTGACGTGGCGGTACGCCATTGGTTCGTTGAATTGCAGGGCGGAAGTCCCAAGGCCACCCACCCGCGGCCTGGAGGCTTGTCGGCACAAGAGGACAAGAAGCCGCGGACGGCGCCGGCGACCGCGGACCGTACCTTTACCGTATGCATGATTGTCTGATATGAGACAAATTAAGATACTTGTCGAGTTACTCGTACGGACGTAACCTGTTCAGCCTCCGACACGATCCGCCTTGAGCGGCTGCCGACACAATTTGGCGTCTTGTGCCGACAAATCTCGATTCGGTCAAAGCCGTCGACGTGGCGCGCTTCCCAGCGTGGTTTTCATGTTGCGTAGCGAGCGGGGATGTGCGCCACGTGGCCTCTACTCGTCGGCCGCGGGCCCTCTTGTCCTTCTGCAGTCCCCCTCCCCCTCTGTCTGCATTCTCTCCAGCCCTCTCTCCCCCTCCCTCTCTACCCCTCCCCTCCTCTCCCCCACTTTCTATCTCTCCCTCTCTCTCGCTCTCGCTCTCGCTCTCTCTCGCTCTCGCTCTCTCTCCCTCACATGCAAAATGTGCATCAGCTGCAGGAATCCTGAACTTCCACAAGACGTAGGAGACACGTGGCGGTCTTGCATTCCCCCTCCAGCCGTCCCCGCCAAGCCTTGCCGCCTCCTCCCTGAGCCCTCCCTCTCTCCCTCCTCCCCCCGCCGCTGCCCCTCCCTTCACTCCCCTCACTCCAAACATCTCCACCGCCGCGCTTCCCATCCTCCCTCTCCCTCTCCCTCTCAGCGGGAGAGCTTCCCGCGATGGTCTGCTTACGCCATGGCTCTCTGTGTGGTCCTGCTGCTCCTCCTGCCGCCCCTTCTCCCTCCCCTCCCTCCCCCTCCCTCCGCGCTGCTCCTCCTCCCCCTCCTCATCTTCCTCCTCCTCGTCGCGCTGGCCTTTCAGCCGCCGAAGCAGCCCCGCCCGCCCGAGCAGTGGGAGAGAATATATGGGCGAAGGTCTGAGAGGGCAGCCCTCGGGGGCGGCTACTGCTTCGAGAGGAGGGAGTTTGCGGATGAAAAGGAAACAACTCAAATTAATATTAGAAAAAGTTTTAGTTGAGTGCGGTGCTGATTTGTACAGTACGATGAAGAGCATTGTACAGGTAGTAAGTAGGTTTCTGGTGGGAGGAGCTCAGACGGAATTGAACGGCTAAAGCTGGTAAATTAGGCTCAGAAATAGAAAGCTCTGGTCGAGTATGAATTATTCGTAGGATACGCACGTTTAAAGCTAGCGGTAATTCTTTTTTGATAAGAGAAGCAACCTCTGCCTAAAGAGGGAGATGTGCTGCGAGCTGTCAAGTACGAGATAATTCGTTGCATTATTCTGCACGCAGTTTAGCGTCGTCGATCGCAGCATAATACATGCTGCATCGCTGGCTTCAATGTTCCAAATTCTTTTATTTTCTTCTTTATAAATCATCGATGGCACACTCGTAAGTTGGTTCCGAATACTGCCTTTGTCCAGTACGTTTGATTGCATCGCCATTGCGAGACCAATGCCAATTCATTCCCATCGCAAGTTTGGACCGCAAGTTGTTGCCCATTTGGGATTCAACTCTCGCGTTCTTCCTAACCATTGAAGTTGCAATTTTTTTATTTTTACGTGAAATTTTTTGATTGCATAAGCTGGCAACCTAAAAACGGAGCGGCCAACTGCAGCAAGGAGCACAGGGACCCACGCCCTAACTAATTTTGGGTCTTGGCCAGTGCGGACACGCCCTAAGGACCGGCCACAAGGTGGTGCAGATCCTGTACTTTGTAAATAAGTCCCCTCGAAATTGCCAAAGGCCAGCATGTGAGCACAAACCAGTCCGGTGGGCTCCAAAAAGGGAGCAAGATTTAGCGTTTGCGTTTACCAATTTGAGGTCAGAGGGAGCTCAAGGATCACCCATGTGAAGAGGAGATGGAGGGGCCGAACGAAAAAGAAGTGGGGAGGAGGCGGATACCCAACCAACCGACCAAAGCTATAAGAGGGAAAGGGAGACGAAAATGGAGAGGGAGAAAGGAAGTGAGAGATAATGAGCGGAAGGTAGGCAGCGGGAAAGAGAGGAAGAAGGATTGCGAACAGAGAGGGAGACTTGTGCTTGACGGCATCCACAGCCTAAACTGTCGCTAGAGCGGGAGGAAAAATACACACAGAAAAAAAGACTATGAATAAAAATATGAGTACATTGCATAGTTTGCGCGAAAACAAAACGAAAGGGACCCAATTTACGTGTATGACCAGGGGGCAGATATTTAGGTTGCGCAGTTCTGGCACAGAACGTATTGCCGGGCCGCATGGAGACGGTCTCCGCTGCCGAGGGAGGGTGTGAGATGCCATTCATTTAGCAGCCTTAAGAAAGCAGAGGCTTCAGCCTTCTGCTCTCCTTCAGATAGTCTCCCTATGAAAGCCATTCTTACATACATTACTATTTACATCTCAGGGACCAATAGTCCTCCAGCAGCCCTCCCTCTCCCCATCGCTCTCCCTCCTGCGCTGACGTCACCTGCTCACACACTGAAACACCAAAGAGCACTGTCACATTGAAACATTGGAAGGCTTCATTCCCTCAGAGCACCTGACTTTACCTCACCTTCACCTTAACCTTCACAAGCACAACTTAACAGCGAACACAAGACGAGCTCACAAAGTTGTTTCAACGTGCGCATACATGTTGTTTGTTTAAAGAGCATGCTCTGACAGAAAGCATCTTCAGAGCCACTCCTCGGTCGACCACGAAGTTCGGTGCCGGCCTATCAGTGGGCGCCACCTGGCGGCAGAGGGTCTCTCCCGCCGTTGCATCTCCATAGCCCTCAAACCAATTCCTCCGTATCTCCGTCTCCGTACTGAGATGCACTCCGCCCTCCAAGGGCCGCAACGCCGTGTGGACCTGAACAAGCTCGGTCTGCAAAACACCCTCCCGGTAAGTATCAGGAGTAAGAAACATCACAGAGTTTTGGTTCATTTTACCCAGAGAGAGAGAGGGATGGATGGGAGGGAGGGAGGAGGGGAGGGGAGGGAGGGAGGAGGGAGGAGGGAGGGAGGGAGGGAGGGAGGGAGGAGAGGGAGGGAGGGAGGGAGGGAGGGAGGGAGGAGGGAGGGAGGGAGGGAGGGAGGGAGGGAGGGAGGGAGGAGGGAGGAGGGAGGGAGGGAGGAGGAGGAGGAGGGAGGGAGGGAGGGAGGGAGGGAGGGAGGGAGGGAGGGAGGGAGGGAGGGAGGAGGGAGGGAGGGAGGGAGGGAGGGAGGGAGGGAGGGAGGAGGAGGAGGGAGGGAGGGAGGGAGGGAGGGAGGGAGGGAGGGAGGAGGGAGGGAGGGAGGGAGGGAGGGAGGGAGGGAGGGAGGGAGGAGGAGGGAGGAGGGAGGGAGGGAGGAGGGAGGGAGGGAGGGAGGGAGGGAGGAGGGAGGGAGGGAGGGAGGGAGGGAGGGAGGGAGGGAGGGAGGGAGGGAGGGAGGGAGGGAGGGAGGGAGGGAGGGAGGGAGGGAGGGAGGGAGGGAGGGAGGGAGGGAGGGAGGAGGGAGGGAGGGAGGGAGGAGGAGGAGGAGGGAGGGAGGGAGGGAGGAAGGGAGGGGAGGGAGGGAGGGAGGGAGGGAGGAGGGAGGGAGGAGGGAGGGAAGGAGGAGGAGGAGGGAGGAGGGAGGGAGGAGGGAGGAGGAGGGAGGAGAGGGAGGGAGGAGGAGGGAGGGAGGGAGGGAGGAGGGAGGAGGGAGGAGGGAGGGAGGGGATAAAGGGGAGGAGAGAGAGAGGGCGAGAGACGGAGAAAGGGAGAGAGAGGGATAACCAAGGTCCCCACCAATCGAGGGTTCGCGAAATAAGTGCGATGACCGTAGTGTAGAAGGCACCGATCTATTTCGGAGAATAATCCGTTATCTGTGCAGTACGCAGTGGGCCAGCGGAAGACCATACGATCTATGGGGTCAGTTCCGTTAGCTTCGCCTAACGGCGCACACATGGAAGCGGCCCAAAGGAGTGCCCCCACAGTGAGCCATGGCTTGTCGTCATATTTCTGCAGGAGGGCCGGCACTGTGACACCTGTCACGGGCTCTAAGAAATCCTCAAAGCTCGCAGAAACAACCCATTTTGAGGAAAACCGCGAGCGATAAAGACAGTCGTTGATGGCAAGGCCCTGCAAAAAGGTGGGAATCTTTTGTTGCAGTAATTTTTTTTAACTGAGAAAGCAGCGAGGGGAGGAGAAAGAGGGAGAGAGAGAGAGAGAGGAAGCAAAACCATGTACAAGGGTTCGGCGAGTAGAAAATTTACCTGCGCAAAGGCCCATGCCCGTCCCCCTCCCTGCAGCAAGTTTTCTACGAATTGTGTTACTTGAATCGCTGCACCGCCGGGTCGGGTCTTAAGGGGATGAAGAAAGTCTTCTGGAGAGCGGACAGAGTTGTAGAAAATGAATTGCTGAACTCCCACAATTTGTTCCATGTATGCCATCCAATCCAACACTGCCGGAATGGTCGGCCGGGAGCGGATGGGGGGCGAGCAGAGAGAGAGAGCATACTTGTAAGGCTCCGCTGGTGAGAGAGCGGCCTGCATTCAGGAAAATGGGTAGCGTACAGAAGTCAGTTTTACTCTGGAACATTATCATTATCATCATTTACAACTTGATAGCTCATATTGCAAGTCTGAACACTGCTGTAAACCATCCCACGTTGGACAGGTTGAAACAAACAGAACGCATAGACACACAACATGAGCGATCATAAGGCCAAGATTTCCCAAAGACACATACATGTTCTCCATAGTGAATGATCAATAAGCTTGGGGGTACTAACCGATGTCTTGTCTTCCCGGAAGAGAACCATCTCCACCCCATCCACTACTCCGAGCAGATAGCCGCCACACAGTGAAGTCGCAACCTCCAAAGTGCAGTGGACCACTACCACTTCACACTGCCTTCCTCCCTCCCAACATTTGAGAAAAAAGAATCGTTTCAAGTTTTCTGACGTAAATCCGACTGCAAATTTTACGACCAGAATGTGATTCTTGGCAAACATTAATCAAAAGGTAAACTAACTCCAAAGTGAGGCCCAGTTTCACCTGCGTGTCATGATGTTCCCCCCCATAGTGAAAGCTCAAAACTCCACGTATGCTGTGGCCGGCTGCATCGTGCCATGTGCAGGAGCCCTTTGACGGGGGAGTTCCCAAAATTTCTCCAAAAGCAAACGTGTCTTGCATGCCCAGCAATGCAAACGTATTCGGGCCCATTCGATAAGCACTGCATTGTGCAAAAAGCGGAACAGAATGAGTGAACAGCTAACGCTCGATCGTGCAAATCTTCCCATTTTGACTGAGTGCTTTCTCTTCGAAGGAGGATGTGAGAATCCAACCTGAATTGAAAGAAGCCCAGAACTCTGTGAACATTGAATGTGCGCTGTTGCCAGTTCTTGACCTGGTCTGGGTATGAGGTAAGGTTTAGGCTGCAGTGCGGAGGCTGTATGGGCTCACAGAACAGTGTAAATACTAGCTTCAGAACCCAGTAATGAAATCGTTCTCAGTCCAGTTCAAATGACCGCACCTTTTCAGCCAGAAATTTGCAGTATCTCTGAGTGAGATTTTTGGCAACGAGGCTGTTGCTATGCAATGCTTTATGTTCCTCGCTTTTCCCCCCTTTAATCCCAGCTGCCTAACAAGGTGGTTCAGGAACCAACGGATGAGTTAACTCACCTTTGTCAACAGATCTCTCTCCCTGCCTCCCTCCTGGGCAATAGAGGCACTCCCCATAACTCGACGGAAGGATTCTGCGCCGCCTCCTGTTACCTTCCTTTGATGGCTCAGCGTGCGCTGCAGCCGCATACCGCAGAGTCGTAAAACGATGCATCTTTTCACCATGACAGAGTGAGAGGCAAGAGTTTGTGTAATTGTGCTCTTAGACGAGAAAACGTTCGGGCTGAAGTGCGCACCTGCCAGCTCATGAAGAGGGCGATCACAACCAAAACGCAGAACACCAAAACCTTGCAGAAAAAAAGCCACAAATAGGCCTATCAATCAGCATTTTAGTGAAGCATTGCCTGCAATTCCCAACAGCATCCCCCCTTCTTTTTAAACTGTCAAATGTAGGTGGATAGTCACTATTTTTCTCTGCTCATTGTAATGACGATGACTCCTGCACTTTTCAAGGTGTCCAGTATTGCAGCGATGATTCCGATCTGCCGAAAGTCACGCGATGACGCTGAACAGCCTCTTAATGGTTTGAGAGAACCATAGTTCATGCAAATTCATTTACTTCAGAAAATTGCCAATTCAAATCTTGCCTATCTTCTTTCCTGTCACAATGGGGTCAATGCAGCGGCCCTTGAAGGTATACGAGGCAGAGGCCGAGTGGACGAGTCTACAATAACATTAAGGCTTGCTTAAGTGAATGTCCGCAAATGCGAGCGCCATTCGGAAGTTGAACCCGTAGAGCTACCGGTTCATGCAACCGATCGAAGACTGAGCGCTACAGGTTCTTGTGGACTATATGCCGAATCACTACTTGAACTTTCGTTCGCTCTTTCCTCTGGCTGGACATATACATTGAAACAAGAAGAAGCTAATGAATGCACACATCTTAAATAGACTAGATAATGCAGACGTTTCCCTGCATAAAAATTACTTGCTGTCACTTTCAAAACCTTGCTGCTGAACATCTGAAATGTAGGTCCTATCCACTGTCTTACATGCGGTCGCCGAATCAACACCGCAAGGAGGGCCTGCCGTTTGGCCCGACTTCGGCCAGCTGATCCGCCGGCCATGACTAACAGCGGTAGACAGGAAGGAAATAGAGGGAGGGGTCGGCGTAAAGGCAAAAAGAATGCGTGGCGCGAGGGGGGATGTGGTGCAAAGTGAAAGCCCTGCGAAAATGTGGAGTGCACGCCACCTGCTCTCTAAGCCCCCGCGCTTTCAACAGCAAGGCTGCAACAAACCCTCCTCTAACGACTCCCCGCTTGTGCAGCCGCTGCACCTGTTGCAGTAGTGCTCTCTTGATGGACTCGCCATCAGTGATCAGCGCTCAGCGCACTGTGCAAGAAGGGCCGAGCAAAGCAAAGCTTCCCGCTGAGCACAAGCACGGCTTGGCATTAAGCTCGCTGCAGTTTTTCTCAGCCGTTGGGGTCACATGGTGCACAGAAAAAGGAACAGCACGAGCAAGGCGCTGTAGAAGAGAAAGAAATTGGCACAAGTGCACATGAAAGGGAGTTGGGGGTTGGCATCGGTCTCAATGTGACGAAGCCATCAAAATGTGCATGGGCTAAGGCAATGTGTGGATCCAACATGTGCATGAAATGGTCACAAAAGAGTATAGAACAATGGCATTGTCTAGGTCCGCACAAGGAAATTGGAGAGGGATTGAACGACACAACATTGACATTGCAAGTTGGGCCGGTCGCATGGATGGCATGTTGGAAGCCCGTCCACGACGGAATTCCCTAGAACAAGCATTTCGCGTTGTGCCCTAGCTACATTGTTCATGGCTAGCGTGCCATCCCATGGCGTGTGCCATCATCCAAAAGGCGAAAGTTGCAGGGCCCTGAGACATCATAGAATTTGCAAAGCTTCTCTCGCTAGGAGAGGTGGCCATGGCTCAGCCTCGTTCAGGCTCGGCTTATGAGCCAAGGCAGAGCCAACAGACCGTGAGGCAACCCAGCAACAGTTTTCTCCCATCCTGCAAACCGAGTCCAGAGACCATTCAACTTCTGCACATACTTCTGCAAACACTCTACCGGCATCCGGCAGAGAGGCCACCAATCCACCATTCTGACAATGTGGTGTTCATACACGGTTGGGTAAAATGGCCATCCATGCCATCACTTTGGAAGAGCAAACAGTCCGTGCTCCTAACGTAACTGGAACTGGAACTGGAACTTCCTCTAAAAATAATTTGACATATAAACAGCTGAATGAATGCAGAGCCAGGCAGACCTGGAGCAGGCTCCCTACTTGAAACATCCTCATGCAAACTCTACCACCTCCCATGACCTTTGTTTCTGCGCTAACTGTTCACTGTTCACTGTTTTGCAGTTCCGAACTTGGAGACTATTCCCGGCACAACGGTGTTCCGAACAGCGGAGTCTGAAATCAGGGAAGTGGAGGTGAGACTGCTGCTCTTCCTGCCAGGCCTGCCTCTAGAGCATTCAGACCCTCCAAAAATTAGGGCATCAGCCCAGAAAAATTGCTTCAACATTTCACAATGATCGTGCATGTTGCACTCTGCGAAACCCCCCCTGCTGAAAAACGTCCAATGATAGCGAGACCCAACATTGCCTCAGTCAGCCGGTCTGTACAGCCTAGCTTGATGCTTAGACAGTTCCCGGCGCACAAAGAAGTAATGATTGCGTATTGACTGCAACATCTGCAGTCTTGTCGGAGGTACAGTGACTTGAAAATGGCGAAAATACAGCAGCAGCTCGCGTAGACTGAGCTCCCCCAATCGGCCCTGAGCAATGATGGTATCCCAAGGCACCTCGCTCCCATCCTCCCACTCCTCCAAGAGAGAAGGGAGCTTCCTTTTTTTGTACCGCCGTGGTCTCCTTCTCGCCTTGATACTCTGCTTCTTTGCGCGGGCAGCAAGGCCGCGCTTCTTCTCTATGACTTCCCATTGCGAAAACTCATGCCATGCATTCTCTCGTGCTACATTTAGTGCAATTTGTGTCTCATTCCACTCTGCGAGTCGACAGGAGAAAACAACATCAGCCAGCAACAAACCAATTCTGAAAACTTCAGCAGACCCGGTTCTGGTTCAAGCATTCAAATGCCTCACCAACATTTGGGAACGTTACTGTAAACAAAGCAACTCACGTTCTATCTTGACATAAAGTTATTGAAGTAAGGTAATATGTGGCTTAACCTGATTTTTGGGCGAGTGTCGCAAGCGGCACGCGCAGACACAGACTGCACCTTTGTCGAGATCTCCGACAGTCTGCACCGCCAAAATTAAGCCTTCCCAAAACCAAATCACCGGGATGTTTTCCAGTAGAAACAATGACATCATCGACGTCCCAAGAAACGGTCTCAAATGACGTGCTGATTTCTAGTATTCCAGTATTTCAGCACCTAAACACTTAACTCTTTTCAAGAGTAATGCCCACTGACCAGTCCATCTCACAGTAGAGTGGATTCCATCAGCTGTACGGGTTAGGTCTGATGGCCCTTCACTTCTTAGCAAAATGAAAAGGAAACGGACATGGTTGATCTCTCAACTTTCGATCAGGATGCGACGAATTTCAACACAGCCCCAAAAACATGTTCATTTCAACCACTGTGGTGGCATTATAGAACGCCCCGAGCCCTTGCTACCTTCCTTCGCAAGTCAACTACTCACCGTAAAGGCAGGGTTCCGCAATCCACATCAATTCTGCGTCAGCAATGTCTAGAGCAGCCACAAACTCCTTGTCTACCTCCTCCGTTCCTTTTGATGTGCTGTTGTTGTCATAATAGTGATGCCTGACTCCATGTCTGTCACCCATAAAGAAGCCATACAAGTCCACTCTTCGACATTTCTGCATCCCAATGACACAAATACCACCGATTAAGTAGGATACTTCATAAATCTTTGGCTGCAGCATATGCCCACCTTGTTGAAAGCTTGCTCCATTCGGACCCTATGACTGAGATCCTTCATACTCCACTACTTGCCAAGGTGGAAGCAAAGAGGGTCGAGGTCGAGTTAAGAAATGAAGATACACGTCACCTGAAGAGCAAACGCCCAGCCTATGTATCCAATAGAGGGAATAAACCCGAGAGCGTTGAAAACACTTGTAACGAATCCCAAGTCGAGAATTAAAAGCGGATCACGCGGGAACATGCGCTTGAATTTCAGCAAATGTTCTATTTCAGCCTTTCTATTTCGAATCCAGATATGATAGACAACGGTTTCATTGCCTTCCTTAAATCCAGCAAATTCTGGATTGCTGAAACGAAGTGTCGTTTTAGAACCAACCTGCAAATCCATAGAAAACAGGTTAAAACAAGGCTCTCCCTTCCACCGCTCCCTCTCCCTTGCCTCATGTTTCATATGGCTTAAACAAAAAATCCCACAACCGGGAAAACAAAGCCTCATCTGTAAAGTTCAATTTCAGCCCCTAAGCACAAACAGAATAAATAGAAGTTATGGCCAGAGCACAAGTGCTGCTGCTAGCCACATCTGTGAAGTTGAGCAGAGGGATCGTCTGACTTTAAAAAATGACAAATTGCGAACACCCATACTCTATTTGAAAGCAACGTGCCCCCTCCCCCTCTCCCCCTCCCCTGCCTCTACCTTCCTGCTCACCTGCGGCTCATACCCATATGCGGGTGCTCCATTAAACCGCATCACCATCTCATGGGCATCTATCTCTTCCCCAAGATCTTGAAGCAGCAGCGATCCCGAACTCCCTACTACGGCGCATGTATCCCAAGTGACGGCCTCCAAGGGGTCGTAGGGGGGGAGAGCACGGCGAAGCTCAAGACGCTCTGCGGGGGCAAACTCTGAGACAAGTCTACCAAGCATGCCCAATCCCGGGGCAACAAAGGCTCCGGTAGAGGCTGTCTCATTTGCATCGAGTGCGTGCAACTCAGCATAGAGGAGGTCCACTGACATGATAAGTTCATCGCTGTAACCATCTACTCCGAGCTCACGGAATTCAAGAATTGCCTGCAAGGAATTCACTAGCATGTAAAGCCTTGTTTAGAATGTGAATTGGACTGGAAATGGAGATTGATTTAGCAGGCTAATTCAAGTCCATACTTGAACGTCATGATTCTTTGTCATGAAACAAACCATCCATTAAAGGCCACTCAATGCAGGGATGACGCAATCAATTGTAGGGAGGCTGGCAATTGATCATTGTCATAACATCACCGAGCACTTCCCTTCGTATAATGATGCTCAAGAAAACGTCAACCTTGAATGGATGCTCGAACACTCAACAGTTGCCACGAACACTCATCAAGTGTCACCTCTGCATTCATCATGCTGATTCCTGGGTACAAGTTATGTTTAAGAGAGTTACTGACCTCACAGTTCTTGCCTTGGAAAAGCACTGAGCAGGAGCATACTCCATCCGTGAGACGCCCGCGACCAGAACAGAATACTTCGGCTCTCTGATGCGTAAGTGGCTCCACACTCACCTTGGCTTCACACACATGCGTCACAGGACTTGAGTGTCAGAGGGAAACCGTGATAGCAACACAACATAGCACAGCTTTCTTGTCGAGGTAAGACAAAGGTAAGAAATGCTGCGATACCATTTAAACTCTCATTCTCTGCATCATCGTTTGACATGTATCACTCAACGAGAAGCTCTTAGAAAGTCACTCAAGCTCGCCACAACAAAACCCATACCTTGAGATTTCATAGTACCCCTTAATTCTGTCTTGACACCAATGCCTCTCCGTTGCTTTTCATCCTTTCCATCTCCGCTGGGACTTTCCCTCTCCTTGGTCCCTGGTGAGCCAAATTTTAGGCCAGAAAACCACTGAAAAGAGTTTGCTCCGCTCTCCTCTCCCTCCTGACTGCCTTGATCTTGACCTCCCCCCGTGCCTGCCTCACCCTTCCGTGATTCCCTTCCAACTGCTGCTACCTTCGCCTGCTCCCCACTAGTAACGTTGCCTACAACACGTAAAGGTCCGCCTCCGGCATCGGCATCGTCATCGTCATCCTCATCGTCATCCTCCTCATCTTCTGTAACATCGCCACTTCCTCCATGTTTCTTTTTCGTACTCTTGCCAGCTTTCCCCTTGCCCTCCTTGTTATGCTTCAGATTTGTGGTCGTCATACTGCCATTTTTACTCGGAGTTCCTACCTCTTCCACGTCCATGAGCCCACCGCTTTCCTTCACAAAGGCGTCCCTGTTCCTTGTATCACTGTCTTCTTCAGCCTCGACTTCGTTCAAACCCTGGCCAAGCTTAATATTGCTTGCATAATCGTTAGCCACTGGCTGCCTATTTGATATGTTTGCCTTTGCCGTAGGTAAATGTTGTTCTGCAATGTCCGGATCCTCGTCAAATTGCTTTCCTTGCCCCTCGCCATGTTCATCCATATCTTTGCCCTCCCCATCAGCCGGTCTCACTTCAGGATCAAGATCGTCAGGATCAGCGAAAGCGATAGCCTGCTCAAGCGCAATGGGAACAGCCAAACCCTCCACCAGGTGTACGATTGTGTTGTTCCGCTTCATGTCAACCTGCAAAACGATGGGCAGCAAAACATTAGACCATTCCTATTCCAACCTCCATGCATATCTCCTGCAACAACTTCTCAATAAACCCATTGATATACACAAGTATTTCGAAATTCATCATTCCCAATCTGAATCGTTCTGACCAATATTCTAACACTCACGCGAATCCATGGTGTACCTGATTTCAGTTCCTATTGAAATTTTCACCAAAGCAGCTTCACATGCTTCTAATTTCGGTACGAGATAATCTTTACACATACAACATACCAAAACATCAACTCAGATATAGACAGATGAAATCGCATGCTCCCATAGCAGCGAAAGAATTTACTGGCGCTAGTTCATTCTCGTCAAGTTAGTGACAACACACCTTCGAACAGGGAAGGTTATTGACGAGCAGTTTTCTGGAATGAGGATCACGAGATATGAGAACGATCACTCCAGTGAGGGACTCTTCCCTCATCATAGTCCCAGCGCGCACGTCGTTTGAAATAATGCTTCTTGGAATTGTTACATCCTTCAGAATATCAAGGAGGAAGTCAGAGACCTGCACCAGTAAATCCAAATATCCGAAATGAGGCAAAGCTCACCATACCGCAGCATTTATACGCAAACTATCGCCATAGCAGAACAAATCGGTCGGTCTTTTTTGAGAACAATGCCAATTCATCGTCCTTTTTGGCCCATGAATGACCCCATATCAGAAGTGGAATGTGCTATTCTCAAATCTGGCCGCTAATGCGACACAAATATGTTGCAGATATGTTGTTTACAGAGAGAAGTATACTTCAACTTAGTTTAGAAACTTCGCAATCCAAAAAAACGACTTTGTTTGTTAAAGGGCAGCATGGACATGTGGAGGGCTAACATTTGAACAGTATTAAAAAGGTGCAATGCGAGGGAAGGCAGCATACAGGTATGCACCTCGTCCTCCTTCTCCTCATACTTGTGAAAAATGCTGCTCAGCTGAAGCAAGGCTGCATCTACAGGTGCAAAAACGGTGAAGTTCTCTCCAGTGTCCAAAAGTTCCAACATCTTGTCTGCAACTCGGCAGCCAACCATCATGAGCACATTATCCACGATTGCCAGCTACATTGGAAGACGGAGCAGAAATCACGCCTCTCTCAGAGGCCTGAATTCAATGGATCCTAAACAGTCCACCGAATAGCTCCAGAGTAAAAGAAGCTGTTCACAAGCTTTAAGAATACCTGCAAACTTGTGCGTCATTAAATTTGGCGGCGTTTTGGATCCTGGGCGGCCTTCGGCACCAGCAGACGAAGCGCCATGTTTATTAGGTTCAGAAGGACCTGAATAGGAACAGTTTATTTTCAAAACCATTAGCCTAACTGCGTCCTTCCGGCCTGCCAATCCAATGGAGATGGCAGTCTCTACAAGTTCACTAGCAGCTTAAAACAAGATTGATATTCACGCTGTTTATACATAAAAACTGCAAAAACAATTTTGAGACACTATGCGAAACTGCCCTGCGTTCAACGTTCACGTAAAACCTGCTCGGTGAAAACCCTTGCTCGGATCCCACAAAGCGTCAATTGCACAATTGTCTGGAACAAGTACCTTCTTCACCTGCTGCAGCTGACCTAATCACAGAAGCAAAACTATTTGTTTCGACAAGTAGTCCCACCTCTGGTAGAAATCATAATTATGATGAAGAATGCAACTGCCAGCATTGCTGCCAACCCCAGCAAGCGAACCTCGTCCTTCCTCCGAATTCGCCACCATAAAAGGGCTCTCGCCTGCTTACTCATGAGCCCACCACCTCCTAAGCTCCCCCGACCCACGGGCGCCATGAAAGCTACTTATAAACTACCTATGAGCTACCTAACAACAAAAGCAAGCAACCGAATATCCACCGATTGTGACATTTGCACATCCTTTGCCCCCCCGTGGCTTCACAATTACACCTCATCTGCAGACTCATCAGCGCCAACTTTGTCTTTTCATGTACGAGACTTGGATCGATCTTTGCGGATCAAAACCCGAGACTTCGGTCAAGTTTCCTTCCGTTCAACAAGGAGAGGAAATCCTCGTATTGACGCACCGGTCGTGGAACGGCTGTCAGTGAAAAACCTACACGCGAGACAAGCCACGACTTCAGCCAATCAAAAGCGCGCGTCAGCCGATCCTCTCCAACTACGAGCCCTAATCTCCTTCCACCATCCATTCCTGCGCCAGCTTTAGCCCCCTCCTCCCTTCAAAACTCCTGCCATTCACAATATCAATGCCCCTCGATTCCAGCCCCCGCCTTTCAACCCCTGTTTCCCCCTCCTCCTCCTCCTCCTCCTCCTCCTCCTCCTCCTCCTACGCAATGGCGGTGCTAATACATTCAACCCCCGTCACTTCCGCAACCTTAAATCGTTGTTTTCACCTGTTATCTGCTGCCCTTTTTGATAGCCGGAGTGAGTATTTCATACGATCCTCTAAGAAAAAGATATATACATATGTATATAGATATATTATGGCAGGCATCCAAGTCTGGAGTCGAAGGCTGCACAGAGACGGTGTGATTTGAACGAGAGCCGCACAGAAAGAGAAAGGGGGCCGGTGCCCTTTCAAGGTCCCCTGCCCAACCACGGTCTGCCACATCAACATACATTGTACACGTGGCGGAATTCGATTGATCCAGCGTGGACACATGCACGCCCTGGAGTGCAGAGGACGACATTTTGTGGTCCCGTCACTCCAAGCGTACGGATGAATAAAGGTACATTGCCGTACATTTTCGTACAGTGTACGGTAACAGTTCCATGTGGCGGTTAACGCGTGTCGTCACGTTGTACTATACGCGTGCTCATAGAAATCGAGGCGCAAAACTTCATTTGACAGAGCGTTTAACAGGAAACGTTGGCTAGAGCCGCTCTCCCCACCCAAATGTTTGCAATAGTCCAAGGTTGCGTACATGTTGGGAACTTGAGAGGGATGCCAAGGTAGCTACTACTCATGGGTGGCTTCTTGCAAGCTGGACGCGCTTGCTTGACTGTAGAGTATGTGATGACATGAAGGACAGTGGAATCGAAGGAACAAGTGCTGTGCTCCTGCTTCACCGAAACCTTCATACTTGCAGGATGCAATGTTCTTAACTTGCATTTACAGTCGATCGTTATCGCTCAGCAAAATAGCTGTTGTGAAATTGTTCCAGAATTGCAATCGATGAAGAGCCTAAGTTCAGACATTTCATTATTCTGCCGTAACCTTAAACTATGACACTTGGTTACTCTTTAATTACTTCGGCAGTACCTATTACTATGTGTACTTGACTGGACCTACCTGTTGCTCTACAATATGGACAAATGGAATTCACAGATTCCCTCCCCCTCCAACTTTTTAGCCTCTAACACAAGGAACGCCCTAAGCATTTGCCTTATTTCAGAAATAAATGGACTCTAAATCTCGACTCTCTCTACACTAAATCTGGACTTTGAAAATATGTACTGTTTCGAATAACTTACATCATCCCCGGAGGACTTTAAGGCATCCCCCATCAGATTCATATCTCCGACCACCAAGGAAGGAATGAAGTTAGTGACTTCCCATCAGAGGATGTGGCCTCACTTGCGGCCCGCTGACCTTCTCATTTCCTGCAGGATTTTTCCTGAATCTGTCAATACTGAAAAGTTCTAGGGGCACAGCTTCCGACCCTCCTGTCAAAGCAAGGTCAGCCATCACACTTCCAACTAGAGGGCCCAGCTTAAACCCATGGCCCGAAAACCCAGCCGCCACAAATACTTTGCCAGCAACAGCAGCACCGCGAAGTTGGACACTATCCAGAATGAAGTCTTGATCCGGGGTCATCGAGTACATGCATGCTTCTGCAATGACAGGAGCATCCGTCTGCACACGATCTCCAAACTTTTCAGCAATCCATGGCCGAAGGACCTCCTTCAGTGGCTCGATCAACGGTATCAAGGCGCGTGTATCGGGATCACAGGGCGGGCCTGCATGGAGAGATATCTTGAGTAGCCCAGGGTACTCATTAGAAGGCATTCCGTAAATGAACGGCTCATCATAGTTGATGAACAACGGAAACCCTTTCTCGACTGAAAACAAGGCAGGCTCGCGAGCTTGCCAGTAGGCCACAGTAGTGTGGATGGGCTGTATTGACAGTTGAACCCCTCCCACCTCCTCTATCAACTTCTTGGTCCATGCGCCTGCAGCAACTACACATTGGCGTCCAACAGCTACCCCTCTGCTAGTTGTCACCTGCACAAGGACACCACCTTCCTCGATTGAGTTGCTGCTAATTGCCTCAATCCCTGTCACTTCTGCACGATCCCGCAAGACAGCGCCATGCTTTTGAGCCAGTTGCTGGAACATAGCACATGCCTTAGTGGCATGCAGTATTCCAGCTTCAGGACTAAACACTGCTATCTGACCCTTGGCCAGCTTGATTGGGAACCGCTCTGCCACTTCCTCTGCGCTCAGCATCTCGTGTACAACACCATGCTTTTGGCACGAAGCAATGACTGCTTGCAGATCAGGGTTGTCCACGGGCCCAAAATCCAAGCCACCTGTGGCAGTGAGGACAGAGAAGCCTGCGTCCTCGTGGGCTGCCTCCCATAGAGAATATGCTGTGGCCATCATTGCCGTGTAATAATCTTCCGGGTACGTCATGCGAATAATTCTGGACTCACCATGTGATGAACCTGAGAGCAGATACGAGAGATACATATGCAGTTCGTCAATGTATGTTCCCATCTCAAATCTCTACAAGGCTGTTCCCTGGCAGATGTCATCTATTTGCTTGTTCTTGCTTTCATGCTTGTGCGTGGAAGAGATGGCAGCCAGAGAGATTTTCCTCGCAGCGTTGAGTGAATTGATGTTGTTGTTGACCTCGCCTGGAGGAGTTAGTAGCTTCTAAAGATCGCTTTCTTTTCCCTTTCGCATATTTGCATCATGAACTGAGCCTTATCCCGGTTACCAGTCAGTTACCATTGGCTACATGCTCAAATACTGGCTCCATTTCTCTTTACACAATGTATCCTGCTCTGCTTACAGAGTGCTTCGGCAATCTTACGGACTTATGCCCGTTTTTCTGGGGCACATCATATCATAATCAAGCGACCCACTCCAGAAGATGAATGCTACGTAACCCTAACACATTCATCCCGCTAGAAGTCATTTAGAACTGAACGCCATCCCTCCCCAGAAATGACGTATTTCATTTCCAATTATGAGAGCAGAAATGCAGGGCCTCCCACCGAGCATTTGGAATTCACCTCTGCGGTGAAGAAAGTCAAATTGCTCCAGCAACAAAACCGAGTGACCTCTCTTCGCCACCTCATACGCTGTGCAGCTCCCCATGATTCCCGCGCCCACCACGACAACATCAAAAGCTCCTTCCACAGCCGCTCCTGCCCATTTCCCACAGCTTTCACTACCCATACCGCCTAAAACCACTACCGCATAAAACCACTACCGCAAATGCTAAGGAGCGCAGAAACCCAACACCCCTTAGCGAAATCTGCGCCCTCACCTGGAGTTTAAAGCTCTCAAGTCTTTAATGCGGCCGCCCATACGACGGTGCACCAACCCTAGCGTTCATCATGCACATCATGTGCACATGCACATGCACATGGGCAGATACCCATCGCCGCATGCCCACATGACAGCGACGCATCCCATTCTCAAACTCCCACTGTTCCCATGTGTCCTGTTCCGTGCGCTACCACAACCCTTGAACTGTGTCCACATTCATAGTTTCCATGCCGCCTCCTGCGCTCTGATTGGCCCAGACCTGGCGCAACTGTAACCAGGACAGCGACATGTGATCACGTGCCGGCGCCCCTTCGCCTCCGCCCTCCGCCCAAAACCGCTTCCGGCGTCCGCTTCGATGGTCCCATGCCGGCCCATGCCATGCGCCCC
>CM074817.1:1776884-1810483 GCA_037447605.1 Zygnema circumcarinatum
CCCCCCTCCCCCCCCTCTCCCCATGCATCGGAAGCCTCCTGGAAGCTGTTCAGCCCCAACCACCGAGCCTGCCCCGGGCCTCGCCCGAGCCTGGCGCTCCACCAACCTCCGCGCTGGAGCTTTGAAGTAGGCCAACAGCCCCGCCCTCGGCCATATCGCGCGGAGCCTCCGTTTGTCGTTTTGGGGCCTCGCTGTTATCTCGTCGCGCGCACGGCCGTCGATCTCTTCCCATCGGACGGCTCTTATGCGTTTGCCGGCCTCCGAATCCAGGAATTGAACGACGCAGTTTTGGATGCGCTCCGACCGTGCAAACGGCTTTATTTTTTCTCGTTTTGCATGTTCACACTGTGCAGGAGAGCAAGTGTGAACGCGAAAAAAAACGTCGTTCTGGACACGCCACGTCCGCGCTGGCCGCCTCAGATAAGCTTTGCTCGCGGCCCTCAGGTCGGGACCCGGGGGAGGGGCATCTACATGGGGCCCGGACCTCAGGTTCGTGGTGGCTAGGCTCGTCCCGAACCAGAGGTTCGGCAAGCCCTGCGTGACCCCTCCCCCTCTCTCCTGTCCCGCATTTTCTGTCTCGCTCTGCCCTGCAGGCCCTGTTTGCCCTAATCTGAGGGAGGGGCAGAGAGGCGGCATTTGGTAGGGTTTGTGGAGGCGGCGGAGGAGGGGGAGGAGAAGGAGGAGGAAGAGCAGGAGGAGGGAGGGACGGATGGAATTTGTTTGAAGTCGAGGTACTCTATGGCGGGAGAGGTCGTTTTGAAGTTAGGGTTACTTGTAAAGTTCGTCTGCAAGTTCGTTTCTCTGTGATTCTCTTGTGTCATTGAGCAACGGTGTCTTGGGGAATCTCGAGAGTGATGGCTTTCGGATATGTAAGGAGATGAGGTCAGGTTTGAAAATGGGAGGTATACTTCCGGACAACGTTCGCGTGCAAGATGGAACTACACGTTCGAAGTACAAGAACGAGTCATGAAGCGGTAATGGGGACGTCTAGTTTTTGCAGTTCTTCCTGCATCTGGATATTCAGAATTTGCATCTTGTTCCGTATATTTTGTCTATGCGGGGTTCCTTTTGCACAAGGAGACTCATTATGATTCCCTGATTATTCTGTCTCGACAATGGAAGTGGCTTAGCGAGGGAGGGTGTTTTTTTTTGCAGGTTTTTTTGCCTCTGTTTGATGGACATATTGCCCCTTTTTCCTCCTAGGAGCAAAATGATGGACTAGGAATCCGAATGCCCCTAGAGACAATGGCAGTCGAGCTTTTGCGGTTTCAATAACTCGGGTTGCCGAGCAACATGCATGTCGCTCCCCTAGGGTTGAAGAAACATATAGGGGGCGGATGTGTGAAAAGCGGGAGACGCAGCTGTGAGGCAGTAGCTTTAGGCAATGTATGGACTTAATCGGGGGGACTTGAGAGCTATCGCTCCCCCTAATGCTAGAGATCGAGCCACTGGCGGAGATCCACATGGCCCGTCTATGCCGGGCGACCATGGAAACGGCGGGTGGCCTGACCCTCGCTCATATGGAGACAGTCGGCCGGCTGCCTATGGGCGAGAGGTTCGGCCTGACAGGGACAGGGGGGAACGCCACCCCGGCAAGAGAGGATGGGCGGAGCGAGGCAGCTTTATGCGAACGGGGGGGTCGTTTGGGAATGGGAACGGAGTAGAACCTCCCAGCAAGAGACGAATAACTGGTTCGTGGACTGCTGCCCATCTTTGATTCATTGTGGGAACAGGTCTGGGTTCAGTTAGGGTTGTGGAGGAGGTGGATTTTTGGCAGTTCCACTTACACCTGTCGTGGGGCTTGTTTGCTTTCGTTTGCATTGTATTCGACACTGCAGGTAGTTCTGTGCTTGCAACTCTAGTTGTTTAGAGGGGTTATTTCAGAAAATTGAGACGGTTTCAACAATTTGAGGCTGCATGTATTGCTAGTCAGTAGGCGACCTTTCTCAGTACTTGGCAAGAAAGGAATTCGGATATGAGTAAAATTTATGAATGGCCAGGAGCGGTTTTGGTCTCATCGGCTTCGTTTTGACGGAAGAAGCCGAAGTCGTTTCATGTTTTCACTTCTGCTCAAATGCATTGCTCATAAGGCGACCGTAGAATCTGACTTCTCTTTCATTAAAGCGAGCAGCTTATCGTGTCGAGTTGATAGCCCCCAAAATAGCAACTTATGATTCACAATTTTGCGCACTCGTTTTTTCTGTTTTTTTAATGCTGGAGAACGGGAGAGTTAATAGCCCCAATGCATCTTTTTGACTCTAACTTTTTAGCCTTCTTGTGAGAGACTGACAAGGGGATGTAGGGCTTTGAAGTGAGGCGGTTATTGTCGATTCCGTCGCTTGTATTTTCGCCTCATTTCCACCTGAGGTGGTGTTTGCTATTCAGGTCGCCCGTTCTATGCAGGAGAAAATGGAAGGTTTGCAAGTGGATTGCGGGTTGGGGATGGGAATGTAATGATCGGACAAAGTTTAGCGGGAGAGAACGGGCTACTTGGGCGCAAATTTGACAGAGAAGCATTCTATAGACCTGTCAATGGAGGTGGCTTCCAGGGTGGAGGAGCAGCTGATTACAGGTCGAAAGATAGTGATGAAAGAAGAGGTTATGGCAGAGAGCCGTATTTGGGGCCTGGGGAAGGTCGCGACTTCAGCGGAGTTCTGTTGGAGCCCGTGCTTCCCCAGGGAGGCCACTGCCTACCGGTGTACAATGAGTCGGAGAATGGTTGGGATAAGGAGGGCGGTAGCAGGTTGAAGGACGGCACTGGATGGGATTTGCCTCCTCGAGAGCGTGACCACCGTGATCGAGGGCGGCCTAAGACTGAGCAGTATCATCGGGTAACAGGCCCAAATGGTGTCCCTTTTGCTGCCCCCCACGATGTCAATCGCGAATGGGCTTTCGGCGGCGAGAAGGACCAAGAATCTGGTAGAATAGATAGATATGGCAGAAGTTTTGCCAGGGAAGTTGTTTGGGGCACTGATGCGTTAGAAGGTTCTCGCGATGGGCCAGGGCGGATTTGGCGCATGCATGGCAGCAGAGAAAGAGGTCCTCTTGGGGCCCATGAGGGAATGGCGTGGGCCAATTCCTCTCTGCAAAGCCCTCCAGCAACAAACGGATTGTCGAGGAGTCCCATGACTGGCCGAGCTGATCTGTCCACTTCTGCAGCAAGTTCTCCTGCAGCTTTGCCTCCGTTAGTTTCTCCAGTGAGTTCAGCGGGACCGCCTGTCACTAAAGAAGAATCTCCTAGCTCCCCACCGAAACGTACAAGACTAGGCTGGGGGCAAGGGCTCGCAAAGTATGAGAAGAAAAAGCATGTGGAGGGAGATGGTAAGGTTTGCGATGGCATCATAGCAGTTTCTGATGGGACTTCTCCTGGGGTCGAAACTCCTGATTTATTTAGGACCTCTGTTCCGCCTGCTCCATGTGATCCTAAAGTTGCAGCTCCTTTACCAACTGAGACTTGTGCAAGATTGTTCTCGACTGTCGTGAAACCCGAAGAGGTGTCAGCAATAACAGTGGAAGCAGTAGCATCAGAGCCGCCACCCCCTCCACCTCCACTACCACCACCACTACCGCCACCGCCGCCACCACCACCATCAACAGAAGATCACAATTCATCACCTTCTTTGCCAAAAGAAACTCTGGCAATATTAGATTCGAAATCGGGGAAGCTAGCAACAGGTGATTATATCCTAGATGCACCTGGTGATACTGCAGTTGTGATTCCCATGGAGAAGCCTATCGTAGAAGATGTCGAGAGCAAGCCCATAAGCATTGACTGTGCAAGCCAGGATGGAAATGCTGAAGATGTGCATCTGTCGTCAAAGGAGGAGCAGAGTATGGATGATGTTGCAGAGCAGACGCCTGTGAAAGAAGATCTTAGGTCTGCGGAGAATCTGCAAGAAGACAATTGTGCTAAGGAAACTCTCGCTGAGGATGTAATCACGACTTGCTCCCCACAGTGGTCGCGCCCAGATGGCAGTCCTGGAAAGTTGGGTGAGTTGCCCACAAAACGCTTTCTTTAGCCATTCTTTAAGTGTGTTGGCAGAGAACAGGGGCCATAATTACAGGCTTGGTCTGTTAAGTCCTGATGGCAAGACTGTTCGTGTATCTTGTATGGAATCTGATAGTTGTAGTCGGCGTTTCTGGGTGACTGAGCAACTCCACTTTTTTGAGATTTATGCTTTTGATTTCGTAGGATGATCCCAATTCTGCTTTAAACGGTTTACGACTATGCATTGGCAATTGGCAGTTCCAACTCTTTGCATGCTGGAGATTGCAAGTTGTTTCGGAACTTGTGTTGCAATGAAAGGTCCGGTAGACCTATTAGTTTCTTTGCTCTTCTGACGAGTTAATACGTCTGTGCTTCGTATTTCAAACCACATTCTCAAACCTAGAATTTTAGTTCTGTGGTGAAATAGTTGACATTCAAGAGGAAGAAAATCGCTTGGCATTGTTGACGAGTACAAGGTAGAATGTGCTACCGCTGCGGCACGTTTGCCATTCTCAGCTGATCTTGCATAAGGTTGCATCGTTTTCCTGCGTGCAAGTCACATTTCTGCACCCAGATGATTGGCAGTCAGTTTGTCTGTTAAGTTACTATCAGTCACTATACTTACTTTGGCGTTGTTTTGCTGCCTCGGATGTTATGCAGCAAGTGCATGTGAAGAAAATGTTATCCACATGGTTGTTTCCAGTGGGAGCCTCGAAGGCAATTTCTCTGGTAATGAGTGTGGAGAAGCTCTGATAGTCCCCAGCATGAACACAGAGTGCTGCAATGGTGACTTACAGGCCGTTTCTAAGCAAGCCGGACTAGAAGACGAACCATTGATCACTGAATCTGCAGGCTTCAAACACGAGGGCTTATCTGTAGAGGAAAGGCAGGTCGATGTTGTGATGGAAGCGGCGAGAAGTCCCGAAGATGAGAAGCAACAGAATGAAGGACAATGTGGCGAAATTGTCGAGTTGGCAGATTCTTTGCAGGAGGAAAGAGAAGTCCCTGCTACCCAAATCGCTGAAGGTGTCGAGGAGATCAAGACTGCAGATGCTTCTAGAAAATTAGATGTCCAAGATGAGGAGGAGATATTAGGTGAGGTGGAAGCTATTGATTCCGAGATTGAAAGCCTGGAGGAGATTCTGATGTCCTTTGAATCTGTAGAAGTGGGCTTGGCGGCTACTGAGGACTTACACTTTGAGGTGACAGACCCTAAAGTGAGTCCCACTGCAGCAAATGTTCATTCACAAAGAGAAGAGTTGTTGAAGGAAAGAGGGTGTGTCAAGGTGCTTTCTGCAGAGGCGAATGTCACAGATTCAAGATGTCCTGATAGAATAGCGGATGCAGAGGGCCCGGGGCACACTGAGCATAATGCTGGGCCAATCTCACGCAAGCTCAAGAAGGATATGTTGGGAGTATCCGCTTCTGTGGAGAGAGTTGATGATGATATTGCTGACGGAAGGTTTCTCCAAGAGACGGGCACCACTGAAAGATCTCTACTGGCTGAAAAGTTTGCAGATGTCTTGAGCTCGCCTGTGGAAATGTCGAAGTCTCCAGAAAGGGTCAGAGAAGAATTTGACGGGGTGTCTAGAGTCGTTTCCGAGCAGACAATAGTGAAGGACAAGCAGGCTCTCTTGGACTGGCGACAGGGTGGTCTTGCTCTTCCAGTATTATCTGAGAATTGGGAGAAGGCAAGAAAGTCACATGAAGGTTTGCATCACATTTGGGCCTCTGGAATGGACACAGATGGCAGACCTTTGTACAGGGCACCCTGTGAAGCCCCATATTGGGCTGAAAATGAGCGGCAGCATGCAGAACGAGCACCCGAGCTGAGAATACGTGTTGCTCGTGAGCATAGTATTGAAGCTGTCTTGGCGAGGGCTCTTGCCGTCAGATATCGTGCTTTGCGTGAGGGATGGAAAATGGAGTTAGCGAACAGAGTGAGTCGTAGAGAGAGAGGCTTGCCTGAGAAGACCCACACAAAGCATTCAACAGATTGGAGTCGGAACTCTTACCAGATGCCATCGAGTTTGCGTACATCTCTTCGCCTTCGCCGTAACACATCTCCAGGTGAATTTCCATTACATCTTGTGGTTTTGCATATTCAGCTTGCGTTACCAGCAAATTATGCTGCAATTCTCTGATTGCATCAGTAAGGCCTTCCCTCTTTGTGGCCATTGGCTTACTAGTTTTGAAAGCCCTTTGCTGTTTGTCTACTTAACATTGACCCTGTTGATAACCACAGACGGAGGAGATACAGATGCAACAGCATCTTTACACGGAGAGGGGGCGGAGGAGTTGGCTGTGCGGCGAATGATCTCAGAGCCTTTGGAGGCCTCACGTTCTGTGTTGCAGATGCCTGCTATGATCCTTGGTTCGCAAAACTGCTGCCTGCGTCGTTTCATATCCAACAATGGACGTGTGGAGGATCCTGTTGGCCTTGAAATGGAACGGAAGGTACAATCTAGTGATGGTCATTTGCATTGGAGTGAAAGAATTGTGGGCTGAGTCGAACAATAGAAATTTTCTCGTTGTGAAAGGAAAGTCCCGGTTTTCTATGCTTTCTTGGAGTTTTTGATCTTCAAAAACTTGAAAACATTCGATACACAGTTGAATACAGTAGCTATTCTTATGATAGAAAATCTAGTTGAGCGAAGCGTCTTTTCGTTGGATGTCATTTTTGTTTTGTCAATGAAAAGCGCATTCAAATCTGGCTGTACTTTTGCCACAAGCAGAGGTAAAGAATCTTCTAACCTTTGACCTTGCCTTTTACTGTAATTGTTGCAGAGAATGGCAATCTGGACCGTGGAGGAGCGATCCATTTTTTTGGAGAAGTTCGCTCAGCTGAACAAGAACTTCGCAGCAATAGCGTCGTTTTTGGAACATAAAACAGTGGCAGACTGTGTTGAGTTTTACTACCGTAACCAGAAGTCTGATGATTTTGAGCGCGTATGTATGTTACCAATGTAATGGGACTTTGGTCCAATCTCAGTCCTTAGATCTTAAATGGCAGCTTCCATCAAAATCCCAGCTTCCATCAAAGTCTGACCTCTGCCTTTTCGCGTATACGCCCCTCTCGTCGAGCCTTTTGTTGGCGTTAAGGATGGGGGCCACGAGTCTTGTCTTGACGTCATAACAAGTGGTGACCAAAAAAGATCAGGTAAGTGTTGTCTGCGACAACCACCAATACTTAATGTAGATAATTGTTGTGGCAACCACCAATCATTGTGGTACCATGTGGGTATGTTCACAAATTGTGAACAGACCTATTTTGTACCAAGTACGTTAGGCTCAAGTTGGGTAAATTTGATAAGATTCATGAGTCATGTAGCAACTTGCTGCGTTACTTCCTCTTAGGAATAAACGTTTTTGTGCAAATGAATTCAAAGGTCAGGGCAGTTCGCCCACTCCATGTCTGCGTTTGCGTGCGTTGGGGTGCGTATTTGGAAGCCTTTCTTAATCTCGAACACAGTCGCTGAATTTTTTAGGCATCGCTTTTCTATTCCGCACCTGATGTATAGTGGCTTGCATTTCCAAATGCAGTCTTAGGAGCTCTTCACAGTTGGTGAGATTGTTTTCGTGTTCCTTGTGCTGGTAGGCCAGCTTCTGAATGGACGTGCGATCGCCCACGCAGCCTTTTGAGGGGCGAAAATATCGGAGGTCAAACCTATATAAGTGCTTGCAAGAGCATCGACAAATGCGTGAGGACAATGTGGAGTTTTCAAAGTGATTATAAAATGTGTGTGCGAGTCTTGGCTTTGTCGAGCTCGAGGTTCTGAGAGGAGTAAATTTCCAGTCCTAGCTTTGTAGCAGGTTTGGGCTCGTAGCCATAATTAATTAAAGAGTAATTTGTGAAGATGTCGCTGTCATGATTCTGCGCATACTGTACGATAGTAAATTCAAGGCAGGGCCGCTGACAGCGCTGCTAGCTGTGTCATTTTTGTCTTGCTCATTTTTGTCTTGCTGTTAGCTTCGCAGCATTGGCTCTCTATGTTATCAGAAAAGTCATGTAATATATGCAGACATCTGGGCAGCATTTTGCGTTTTGTTTGTGCGTATGTCGTACTTTCAAGCGAAAATGGCACAAGGTGGCCCATGTGACGTCCAGCAGCCTAGCTGCCTTAAACGGCTGAGAGTGACACCCGTGTAATATAATGGGGCTGTTCTGTCATAAACTACTGCAACAGCGAACTCTATGCGTACTGGGCAGTGCGTTTTGCTGCATGACCCGTACAGCTCATGTCATATGTGGTCCTGATATCCCGACGCCTGCTAAGCTCACAGCATTCTTTCAACGGTAAAGCCAGCTCCCTTCGGGTGTTCCACGGACCATATCAGATTCAGTTGCCTGTCAGCTTCTTCCTTTGCCGGGGTTGATTAATCAAGAGCAAAAAATGGATCGCTTCCCTTCACGGCGTTGTGGCGTAGGTCGAGCTCCCGACGAGCGATCCCGATGTCTTCATGTATTCTCTTCACCAGCGAATCTGCATGAGACAACATGACATCCATCCCAGCTTGAAGAATAACGGTAAGCATGAAAAGCGTCAACACTCGCAACAAGAACCGAAGCTACAACACGCGAACTCTGCTCAAGATTCAAAGGCAATGTCGTGCACATCTGAACGCACCAAGAGAGTTGAACGGCATTTCTGGCCGAATGAAGCCGAGCACCAAGACCCGCATGTCCTTGCCATAGAAGTCCGCTCCAAAGTCGTGCAAAATGTGGACCTCCTGCTCCATTTCAAGAATAGGCCCCTCTAATAAACACTTGACGTACATGATACCAACCTTCTAGCTTTTACTCACTTCCGACCCTCTAGCCAAGGAAAGATGACCACTTGCTGAGAAAACTTGAACCTGTTCTAACATCTAGAATCGTCATCAATCCCAGAATGGGTTTCTCGTAAAAAACTGCCGAGCAAAAGCCTTCTTCAATGGAAAGTTAACAAGTCACAGCTTAAAAGCAACAGAAATGAGATGTGATGAAGGCCATAGTTATGGGGGCAACATCTGAATGTTGTAGAATGTTGACTCACCACACTAAGACCCGCTGAATCTGCAAAAGTGGGGCGCTGCCCAACATTCATCACCATCTTGTGGACACTTCCGTCAAGTTCAGGCACCTGTGCCCATCCGAAATAAACTCCCTTCTCCACTCCCTCCAACTCGCTCTCTAGCTGCTCTGGTGGTAGATTTGCTGCAAACCGAGAAGGTATTGAAACACCATTCGTCACCATTCGGTTTGTGTTCAGAGTAGCGATGTAGGGATAGAGCTTGCCTCACTGTGGCTACCAGTTCCGGCTAGTTGTGCTAAATATGAGTGTGAATATAATAACATGTCGTACATTTAAAAAAGAGCAGCCTCTGTAAGGGGTTGGTTACCTGTAGGAACGCCCATTTGTCGGCTTCCCCTTCCGAAGCCATATACAACAGGTCCCCTTAGCTGTAACGGAGCTTTCCAAAACTTATACTGCTCTGCCTCATCCACATCCGACCATACTCAACGTAAGAAAACGTCGAATACGAAATGAACTTCAAAGAGTAGAAAGGCAGATAGTTTTGTTTATGTAAAGGCGGAATCTGCTAAAGGAGCTTGGAAAAGATTCATGTATCCTCATGGAAAAACATGCTCGAAAACGTCAAAAAAATGCATCAGATGCACACTCACCATCTGCAGCACTGCTTGCTACCCCTGCATCGCTCGGCTTCACCTGCAGAAGCATAGATAAAAAATTTCAACCATTCCCTTTGATTTGATGCCCTTGTCATGCGTTGCAGGAAACGAATCTGTCTTGATCTCATCGAAGTTTGAGCCACATATGATAAAAGTGGAAACAAGATTACCTTGAGCACAGCGAGATAGAAGTCAGCCTCGTCTCGAAACTCTATGATTTCCAGACCTGCCTCCTCTGCCATGGGTTGGAGTGCTTCTCGATTGGGCAGCAAATGGGGGACAACCAACGGACTCTCCATGTGCAGCCGTTCAACAAACGGAGCACCAAGAGGATGGCTCAGTAATATTCGTGCCCCTGCAGTTGACCAAACTAGCGAGTAAATGTCAAGATTATGCTCAAGCTTAGTTGGCACGCCAAGACGTGGGTTCAAACAAATGACTATAGAATCATCATCCGAACACATGATATGATGTGATGTTCACTCAGCTTACATAGTTACACATAAAATATGTAATACCCATAAGACCTTACTCTGCTTCGATTCACGAATGACTGCTGATGTACAGTTGAAATGTACAAATTCGTTACAGGTCCAGCAAATGGAAACCAGCCACTGCCTATTTGCCTCAAGCACCTAGTTCCTTAGTTCATGTCAAGATAGAGCATCAAGCTTCTCTATATGAGAGCCAAAAGCAACCCAAATTTACATCTGCGAGGGCGAAACAAAGAGGAACATGACATCGCCTGCAATCCGCAATAAGAGCTCTTCTCCCGCCAGCGTGTCACTGGGCTGCTGGTCGCATTCACTTGACGGCAGTATAAGCATGATTAACTTTTTTCAGATGAAGTTTCTGCATACGGAATGATTTTGAAAACTAAACTTGCTGATGCAACAAGTTTGGACATGCACGGGACTTTACTACTTTTCGATTTCCAATCCAGCTTTAGATTTTTCTATAACATCCTACGGTTCAATTTGATGAAAGCATGTTGAACTTGAAGCTATGCGCACCCGAATAGTATTTCACTTTTTCGACAAGGCTCCCAGCTGTATTGCTGTATTGCAGTATTGTAGCAAGTAATCCACCGCCAGATCCTCCGAGGAAACGAGAATGTTGGATTTACATACCTGGTGCAGTGAGCCGGACTGCAGACTTCAATGCTTCCGTTTGAGAGTGAACGTTTCCAAACATGGCATTGAAGAACAGCACATCAAACGGACCATAATCTTCTGGAAGGTCATTGATATCTCCATTCCAGCAGCATACACTGTCGAATTGCTCCTTCAGTTCCGCAATCATCATGGGGGAAAGGTCCACAGCTGCCCATACATACGTACACAGCTGCATATGTCAGACTCACCCACTTTTTTTCACCTCTCTCATAATTTTTAACATGTTCGATTGAAGCGTTTAATATTCTTGTCCTCGAACTTTAGCAACGTTCGTTAATAGTTGATAAGTTCAACTTTCTGTGATCGAATTGATGGAGAGCAAAACATTGACGGAACATTGTCTTGATGACTGCAAGTCTGACAACTGTGGAAGTTCATTCGTTTCATGTTTTTCTATTCACATGACTTATTCTTAGACTTCTCCATATCACACATGGCTGTTTCGTTATTGTATCAAGCTATTGTTCTGTGCACAAGTTAATGGCTCGATTCTGCCTTTCGTGTCCCTTTGAAGCTCCTTTGGACCATGCGTCTAACAGTCACATTCAACGTGCTGATAAGAGACCGCGAGACACTTGTCCTCGTAGAAGGAGAGTAAAAAAAAGGAAGACTGCATTCGTGGAACTTCCAACGTCCTTGTGTGAATATTTTTAAGGCAGGCTTTCGATTTCCTTTAGGCTTCCCTGGAACAACTTGGGAGGTTGGACTTCTGCGGTGCACCTGTGATGTCATCAGCGCCATTCCGAAAGATGTGTGGAATGAGTGGTCCCGTGCCTGCACCGCAATCCAACACTCGACATCCTGCAGCCACACCTGAAGCCTTCACTATTTCTGCCAGCTTCTCATCTACATCCGGGGGAACAGGCCTCGAAAAAAAATCGGAGTTTTCATCAAAAAACTCTGACTGCGACTTATTGTGGCATTCTCGGGGGCTATCTCCACTTTCTTGAGGGTCATAACGAGAAGGTGGATGCGCATGTCGGTCAAGGATATCGCTTAAACTATCGTTTTCTACTGACTTGCTGCTTATTAGGCTAATGGCTGACGATCCTTCCTCGGCAATTGTAGCTGCCTTCCAACTCCTCCGACTCACTCTAATGTTTTCAGCTCTGCCGTTCAACTCTTGGAGATTAGAAATCCTTCCACTTCCCTCAGAAAATCTGTTGAAACTGCAGAGAGACCAGGAACTAAAGCTCACTGTGAAATCTGCATTCAGCGCAGAAGCCAGCGTCCCTGCCATGCCTCCTGCCACACGGCACCTTGAAAGCCCTCTTTTGAAATAGATGCTGCTGCCGCAGACATTGCTACAAGATAGCAGCAGATGATGCCTGCAGAGGATCAGAGACCGAGAAAGAGAAAGGGATGCCATGACCATGTTATAAAAATAACAGAGAAAATGACATGTGACCTCCGCCACCTGCACTGACAGCAAGACGGAACTTTAAATTTCTTTTCATGACGCCTGCGACTTCCCGCATTTCTCTCTCCGCTTCCTCCATCCTCTCCCTCTCACACTCATCACTGTAGAGACTGCTGTAGACTGCAGACTGTAGACTCATTCAGTAGACTCATAACTGTAGAATATCGCAGGCTCATCCCCTTCCCCGCAACTGAAAGAGCAGACGCACTTCCGCTTTCCATTCCTGTCTAACAAGAAGGCGCAAAAAAGCAGCTCTCCTTTTTTCATTGCTGAAATTTGAATCTATTCACGCCCTCTCTGCTCCCTGCTGAGTCGCCATGGCTCAGGTTGCGTGCTTGCTCTCTGCTGCATCTGCTCCCGTTCAGCCCATACAGCAGAGCTTGGTGAGGCCACATGGCTTTTTTCTCGGAGTCTCCGTGGGAGTGTCTGGTAGGTTGAGACAGGTGACTGTGCCGCCCCTGCGAATAAGGTCGGCAAGCTACGGCATTCCTGACTATGGAATAATAAAAACCCCAAAAGCTCCTGGTGAAACAAAAGAAGAGCCTAAACCTGAGGAGCCCCAGCGCTTTTGGGAGTATGGAGCCCCAAAGCCATATGGATCACCTGCAACGTGAGACATGCAGCTCAATCTTGCAGAATGCGACTGAGCAATTCTAGAGATTGAGTGATTCTAGAAGAGTCTGAAACTGCGAATGAAGAGTTGTCGAGGCATTTACCAATCAGTCTCTTGATGTCATGCTTGGCTACAGGTATACTGTTCCGAAGGGACTATCTGCACCTTTTGCATACAGCCCATCGACAAGCATTTCAACGGAGACTACTGATCAGAAGCTGCTAGACTCTCCTCCGGAGCCAGCTCTCTTAGAGCCTGTACCTGAACCCATCCTTCTTCCCCCCATAGACTATAGTGGAGGTGATGGCTCTGGAGGACACGCTGGAGGAAGCGGAGGAGGAGGTGGAGGAGGAGGTGGAGATGAGGGCAGCAGCAATGACGGTGGCGCAGATAAAGGAAAGGATGGGTCGAAGAAGCTGACAATGTCGCAGCTGCTAACTATGATCTACGCGGGCATTATCTTCTGTGAGTGATTGCACTAAACCAGAGCAGCACCCTTACCACGCAAAGGAAAACTCCAGCAGGCAAGCTTGCAGACTTTCCATATTAGGATGCAGTCTGTAGAGGGTGCTTGTCACTTGACAGTGAGCTTTTGTTTAAGGACGATTAAACTAAGCCATAGAACTCCAATAAGAAATAGAGGTTACTGTTGATTTTTTTTTTCTTCCTTAAGTTGGTGATTTTACATTGCATTTCTGATGGCACATTTTGATATGAGCTAAGAGGGCGGAATGCAGTGGGCGGCTTCATGGGATTCATGAAGAGTGGCAGCATCAAGTCTCTTGTTGCCGGAAGTGTATCTGCAGCATTTCTGTTCGCTGTCGTGCAGCTTCTCCCATCACAACCACTGGCCGGCTCTCTTCTTGGATTAGGTGAGAATCTGCTAACGCGGACATGGAACCATTGCACAGACAATGCTGTTCACATCTACTTTGAACTCCCATGTTCTGTTGATCCTGACAAAAATAAGTTTGATTTCAAGACTCCGTGCGTTTTATCAAGTCTGTACTGGACAAATGGAGCCCACTCTGTAAGACTAAATTGTATGGGATGGGATCGGATGGATGCGGTGCCTTGGGCTGCAGGCGTGTCAGGAGCGTTGCTGGCTGTTATGGGTCAGCGTTTTTTGAATTCAGGCCGTTTTTTCCCGGCAGGCTTCGTTTCGCTCATCTCATTTATCATGGGTGGAGGATACATTCATGGCATTGCCCGTAGCGGCCATAAGTGAGCCTGCGATAAGGGGTGCAGGAGACTGCAACGAGGGGAGCATTGCTTGGCCAGTCATCGGCATTTTTGCAGTGGGAATAGAATAATGCCAAATAATTGCCAAAGTCAGCGAGCATGTCAGAATGGCTGCCATAAGCTCTGCTCGCTTGTACACGTGAGAGATGTTAATAACTCTGCTCTGCCAACACATACTCCGAGTTCAACACCTCTCAAGTAGATTAGACATGCAGACATTGCGAATGCCTTGTTAGGAACGATTCTGAGAATAATGTTAGATTCGAACCCATAACACGAGTTTCAATAGCAATTAGGCGTCTGCCTGGTGCCATTTCAAAGCTCTTCCATATACATGCCGTGGGACCCTATATCGGGCCTCAAAAATGTTCTATATCCCAAAATTTTCTAGGTCCAGGAAATAATGAACTTCCTGGTTCCCAAGCCTCATTTAAATGAAGGTCCAGAATCACTAATAAGTATTCACCTAAGGACCCACTTCCGAAATAGTACTGAAGACGGGTTGCAAAATTGGGCAGTGCAGCATTCTCTCATGCTGCATCGCGGAGTTACACCTGCTTCCAAATGGTTGCCAGCCAACCACCTGAATGACGTACATATCATTGTATGATAATGATGATATATATAAAAGAATGCAGGCATTCGCTAGGCAAGAGAAGACGGAGCCCCTCACTGGTCTGCGGTCCAGCGACGGAAAGGAAATTTCTGGAGGGGTTCGTCTCCGTCCCCAATGCCATCCTCGCCAAGGATTTGCCTCAAGCCGTCACCTCCCCAGACTCGCGACTCCGGGCGAGGAATTTGTGCTTGTGTCCGGTCCTCTACTTTTCCTGCAAGCTCCGAGTCGCCGGCCTTAACCGTCTCCCTCTGCAATACCTCCTTATGCCCTTCCTCTTCGCGGCTGGTGGGAACAACAGTAGCAGTTTTTGTTCTGTCCGCCGGCTCCACTCTTCTCGGAGAGTGGCGCAAAACGGTGGAGCTTATTCCCCCCTTCTGAGAAAGAGCGGTAATAGAATCAAGTGAAGCCCTAAGCCGTCTTCGGTGGTGAGTAGAGCCTTCATGCTTCAGGCCCTCAGCATCAAGACCGCTGACAGTTCCTGCTCGTGCAAAGGGGAGTGATGAGATTCCCTCACGAAGGATGCGGTGGAGAGTGTTGCCGGGAGAGATTCCACGATTGCTCCCACCCACACTGCCATGGTACGATGCACCGGGAGACTTCGTAGGAAACTGAGAGCTGCTGCCAAAAGAATTCATAGACTTCCCAAGTCCCCTGCGGCGATGCACAGTGATGTCGCGGGAGAGGTCTTCAATACTCTCCTGCCACTCCCTCTCCAGATCCGCTGCTGAAACTGGAGCTGCAGTGGTTGCAATTCGCAGGCAGCTTTGTGAGCGGCCTGTGTCGAATCGAAGGGGCCAAAAACTTGCAACAGTGCTGGCCATCTTGTGAAACATAACCTGCACCCAAAAGGAACACGGATCACTACCAATGGAAAAGAAAGTAAAAAACTAACAGAAGAGCCGTTCTCTCTCTACTCTGGGCTGTCCAAATGCCCATCCTGATTGTCGGCTTGTCAAAGCTCATTGTCTCACCTGGAAGGCGAGTAGTCGCTCGAGTGAGACAAATCTATTCTCTGTCAATTCTTCCAGCGGTGCCTGCGAGTCCAAAACGCGCTGCACATCGAGGTCCATGGCGCCAAGAAGTATGCAACGTGCATCTGGACTTTCAATTTCTGCCGCATCAATCTCCGATCGCCCACCTGCCACCATGCCCAGCTGCATCCCCACATTGATAGTCAGCGCAGATATGGGGATATGACATCTGGGAATCTGAAATTCTAGAAATTGCCTGCACCTACATTCTTCTTTTCCCAGAGACTTATGCAGGTCCTCCGTAGCAAAGTTCTGTTCATCCTTACCCCGATTCGTCGAGCACGCTGTAGAGTCCCCTCTAAACAGAGATGAGCTCCGACAACCTGCGAATCAAACTCCTCAAATTTACTCCGCCCACCTCCTGCTTGTACGACATGTCGTCGAGATGCCATTCGCTTCATCTGTAAGCCCACCATCTTGCCCTAATCAGGCCTCCCTTACTAGGATTGGGGAGTAGAAAGAGTGCCTTCAACAACTGTTCTAGCCATAGCTCCACTTGTCTATTATGAACGTCATATGGCTGCAAACTGCTTGGAACACAGCGATACGGGGTTGTTGAAGTGGTTCAAATTACCGGCTCGAAATCATCCACTCCCAAGAGTCTCTCACACAGAAATTGCGGCCTGTTACTTTGCAGCAACAAATGGCGTTTGATGACTTTGCTCGTGTGTGGGTTGTGACCTGCCACGAATGCAAGCTCAACTGCCCACTTTCAGCTTTCCTGCATTAACTACTGCATCAATTGGCGGTCTGAACCTACTTCACCACTTCAACTCATGTCTTCACCGAATTCACCTTCTTTGCCCGAAATGTGAACTTAGCGCAGGAATAAGTGCGAGAAGGGAATTAAAAGGAGAAAGAAAAGGAGAGTGGAGAGGACGGACGGCAGAAACAAAAGCAGAGAAACAGATGATGTATTTGCAAATTTGTATTTGTGGAATGTGCAGGACTGAAGCCTGCATGAGTGGAAGTACGAGAGAGAAGAAATGAAGGAACGAGCAAAGAGAGGATGAAAACGGAGCAGAAACTCACCGATAGTGATGGCCTCAGCGCCCGCCCCGAGGCTGACTATGGAGCGAGCCTGCAGGAGGGCCATTAGCACCCATGACTCGCCTGCCAACACAGCAAGCAATAAGACATAAGTCATATGAGGTGCGAACAACAGTCCCCTTCTGCAAAGCAATAACAGACCATTTTCCTGAAACCCACTAGGCTAAAGCACAAGCATTCCCATACATTTGGTTTGACTGCAAAGTCGACCGTCGGGACGGCCGATAGCGAGCAGAACTCCGCGCTTCACCCGATGAGTGAAGCGATGCACAAAGTGGTCAATGGGGTTCGCCCCATGCACCTCCACTGACGCAATCCTGCATGAGTAAATGAAAAAACGAGTCAAAGAACAGATAGAGAAGTTCACCATATAATAATTTTACGAATGAACGAATGTGTTTACATAAAGTTCTAAGCATTCAAGCCCATGAAGGGAACTGACCAGTAGCTCAAGGAAAACAGCTTAGAGACGTAAGTCTCCAGCAACTGGTGGACGTACGGAATGTCTGCCACCACCTGCAAGGAAGGCAACGATGCCTCCTCTGTTAGCTCTTGAAAACAGACTGAAAGGCAGGCCTGTGAAGGACAAGCACATAGAACAAGACTCTAGTCATGAATGCTGAGTGATTCAGTGTAGCTTCAAAAACCCAACACTTAAAGCACTTGGGATTGACGGCACCCATCTACATCAGCTGAACACGAATGACAAAACAACAGACTCATAGAAGTAATTCCTAAACCTTTCGATATAGCCATGTTTGCTCAACGAGTGAAGCTATACCCCGCTTCGGAAAAAAGGCAAGAAGTGAGGGAAATTTACTATTGTGCGCATCCCGATGCGGGCAAGAAGTTGCCTCCCTTGCAACACCCGCAGGAGGAGAGCACAGAGGAGGGGCAGAAAGCAGTACACGGCAGAGTCTAGGGCATGCGCAATATATGCACATACGTCATCTGCCCTCCCGCCTACATGCGCATACAAAAGGAGGATTCAGGAGCAGAGTTGGAGAGGGCTCTCATTGTTCGACCACTCGAAAAAAGCTGCTTTAGCGAGCGGTGGAAAAACGAAGCAGAGTGGAGGGACTCACTCAGCGGAAGGGCTTTGCGGATGACTGTGAATATGGGGACCCCCAACACGACGGTAATAAAGATATAGGCACAAGCCATTCCCCAAGCAATTGGCGTCTCCAGGACATGAAGAGCCCACTGTCCCACCCAGCAACAGCATAAAGCATCCGCTCACGCTCAGGGCTTGCTGTTGCTGTTGTAAGTTGTCATAGCGTGCGAGTCAGTGAAGTTTCTCTGCACCTAAACCCCACAAGAAAAGGAGCGCACCTGAAACCCTTGCTGAATGAGGGCCTCGTGCGTTGCAGAGAAAGCTGCAGAGCCCTCTGCAGTGTAGCCAGTGATGTCCACACTTCCACGATCAACCAAGGCATCTCGCATCCTCTGTGGAATTGTAGCAAAAACCGCAGTAAAGTAAGTAGACTGTAGAGGCTCAACAGAGCGAGCTTGTGACTAGAGAAGCATTTCTTGCATCCACGCTAACCTGCAAGTCCACAATGTCAAGCCGAGAGAGTCGAAGTCCCAAGGGTGCTGCAGGCAGGCCCGGGGCCGTCCGCAGTTGGCGGGCGAGCAGCAACATCAGCTCTGTGAGGGAGGCATGCATCGCGACAGCTGTCACAGTAGCAGCTTCCGCTGCGCCCCCAACCCAAAGTGCACAACTCAGAAGCTTTCGTTGAAGAATTTAAAGGTACGGGTGGTGCATGGACTGGAACATGCCTTGCTTTGCCTGTTCAATGATGTCAGTTTGCCTGTTCAACAGTGTCAGTTTGCCTGTTCAATAGTGTCAGTTTGCCTGTTCAATAGTGGCAGTTTGCCTGTTCAATAGGGTCAGTTTTCCTGTTCAATAGGATTCGCCTCCCTTACCGGATCGCCAGCCCGCATTAGTGCAGAAGATGCGCCCTCCAAATGGCGCATCTGTCGCGAAACGCTGCCCTACTGCAGCCGCCATTTTGGTGTCCAACATTCCCACACATACAAATACACGCCTGTGCCCCCAGCCGCTTCTACCAACGCGTGAGATCTTTGGGTCGTGACTGAAGCTTCCCCAAGCTGCAAGCATTAACACATGACTCCTTCCGCTCCCATTGCCGACGAGATCAGATACGGGACTCCTTGCAATAGCGACTATTGGCAGACCCGGCAGGCCTGCTTACCCCGGACACTGCTTTGCAAGAATGCGCGTGGCGTGAAGAGTCGGGAAAGTTTGTCCCGACTGTGAGAGAGCCAAGACGAGGGAGCTGCTGCTGAGAGCAGTGCCCAATTGGCAGAAGGAAAATCCGGCGGTGGAAATGGCACCACGAGCATTGCCCATCACTCCGATCACTTTGTTTGCTGACATAGGCACCACTCGCAGTTGTGGAAAGAGGTTCTGCATGCCCATCAAATTTATGCACCATCACTAAATAATGCGAGTGGTGTTTTTATTCCATGGCGAGAGAAAGTGCTGAAGGAAGAAGCTGAGAGAGAGTTATGCTGACCTGGAGATCGGCTGCAAACTGTTCTCCCACCCAAAGGGAATTCTCGACACCTACGACCAGCACATCTATCTCCCGCCGATTGTTGCCTTCTGATGGAACTTCGCCGGCTCGAGCACCTGCTTTCTCGCGCAGCATCTCGAACATTGCTTGGGCTGTCTGCCTGTTCAGGCTTGCGTCCGAAGCCCAGTCACTGCGGATCTCAGCTAGAATTCGAGGAATACTCTGCAGTAGTGTTGCCAATTCGACAGACGAATAATTTGAGCGAGCATGACCACCTACATACTCCCTTGCCTAATACGTGCTTCCCAAAAACACGACTCTCTCATTCCTGTACTTCTCCACACAGACGAGAAACTTTGAGAACTGTACTCTTGAGCTCACCTTGATGTCCTGACCCACAAGATCGTGACGTGACATCGGAGGATGCAGGGCAACATAGCGGTTGTTTTTGAGGTTTACAAGACGCCCTGATGACTCCAGCTCCTCCTGGATGCTCCAAGGCCAGAGACCCATAGATTGCATTCCATCAATTCCTAAAATCAACCAGCCTTGTGTAATGTCATGAAGTAGAACTAGTGCAGAAAATGGTGAGACGCACGCATTAGACCTCACCGCGGAAATGTCTCTTGAACAGTTTATGTGAGGCAGTGGAAGAAGCAACAGTCAGATCAGCAAGAACAGATCTAGAAGCTTACAGATCCTACAGCACAGCTGAGTCGGCGATTATGCAAACGCAGCTGCACGAATGGCGCATTCTCCAGCACAAACGCCCTGCTCTGTGACGGAACGCCTCCCTCCACATCCACATGCCCAAGCAGCGAGTGAGGCAGGCCTGCATGCATGGGGTACTCCCCCTTGCTCTCCTCTGCAATGCTGTCATGCCCGGGTGGCAGCAGCAGCAGCTCCAAGACTTCGCCGTCCGCTTCATCGAGGTCAAGGCGGCAACTGATGTGCTCTCCTGCTGACGCTTTCTTTCCATTCAATGTCGTTTTGGGCCCTTGCAAGGACACTTTTAAGGCATGCGATTCAGAAGAATAAAGCACTGCTCGCTGAGGGGGTGCGAAGCCCACTGAGAGCGGCTGATTGTATGCAGCGAGCACAACCCGGTCGGCATCAAGCGTGCAGCTCACCGCCAAACCAAAGGAGCCCTGCAGAATCATCGTTTGCCTAAGTGAGATTCTAGTTCTCGGTTCAACATAAAAAAGGTTGTGAGGGCCAAGAGTGCTCCATGGTTTAAAAGGCTGCGACGAACTGGCATGCCCACCTTAGCATGTGCCAGAAAGTGTTTGAGCGCCCAGAAGAGGTCATTGTGGAGGAAATTGCGCACTGTCTGCTGTGCCAACATTTGCAGAGTCTCCTCAGGGAGGCCTGCCAACAGACTCTGCTCAGCACTGGATGCTTTCCGCAGAGCTGCTGCACCCTCACTGCGAAGGGCTCCATGGAGTGCTCTCTCCAATTCAGCTTCTGTTTCTCCCTTGATCACCTGCCAGAGGCTGCCACCTGGCACCTCATAGAAGTTTCACCAAAGGGGGGGTAGTAAGACAGCAGTCGAGCGCATTCCACAGCTAAAAATAGCAGCTTGGATTTCTTTTTTCTTTCCTTTACAGTGGCTATCAAATCAGTAAACTCACCGCAAGCTTTCCTATCGGAGTAGCTATCCTCTTTATCGTTTCCCACATCCTCCGGCTCCCGTGAAGTGTGGCTTGTTGTAGTTTTCGATAGGAGATTTGCGAAGGTGCGCTCTGCAACAGCAGCGAGAACTTCCAACGCACGACGAGATGGTGCAGCGCATGGGTCTCCAGGCTTCGCCATTACTACTTCGTCATATGAACTGACCACCACCTGCAGCATGTGAGTAGGGCGTCTGGTCCAAATCAGAGCTGGCCCTCACTAACACAAGGGCCCTACAGAAAGGCATATAAGACCCTCCAACTTTTCTTCTATGGAAGGGCACCTGTTGGAATGCCAGGCGGAGGGAAGCACGCCAAAGGCCCTGCGTGCGGAGAAGCTCCATCAGACCGCCTATGACCACACTGTCACACTGCGCAGGGGCAGAGCTTCCGAGCACTCGATGTAGCCACAACGCCATCTCCGCATGCGTGCGATCTCTGGCAAAAGTGACAATTTGAGACTTCTACGGTTTCAGGACATATTGCAAGGTGAAAACAGGGTTCTCGATTCCGCATCGACAGCCAGTGAACTGCACACACGTCCTCGGAAAGAAGAAGACTCACCGGCCAAACATGTTCCAGAACTCAAAATCCCCGTTGTGAGTGACAAACACGCCAACTTGCTCCTTGCTGCTGTAAGGACATCCATTAAGCTGGTTGACACGCCACATGTATTCTCTGCGAGTTGGGGTCCATTGATGCGGGTGGGTTTCCAGTGGAGAGGGGATGCTGGAGGTGGCAAACCTTGTGTGTCCAGCAAAAAGCTTCATGCTACTGCCGTCTCTACCTGTCCCTCTGGGTCTCCGTTGGAAACACCAGGTAAAAATAGAGCGAAGATAGGCCCAGATTTGGACAAGGGAGCAGCTCCACTGAAATCGTCCAATTAACTGTCATCGCAGAGCAGCAAGAAGCAGGGTGTCAAAATTCATTTATAAGATAAGGATGTCTTACGATTCCTTATGAACTTAGGCTAGACTGAAATGGACTTCATGTTTGATTATGGACCATGCATATGATGAGCCCTGCTGAAAAAAACACAACTGCAACATGGGAAAGTCTGGAGTCTAATGGCTCTGTAATGAAGTTAGAACCTCAACTTAATAAGGGGAGTGGTCGTCCACGAACTTCTCCTATCCATGCTGATTTACGTGAGAGAAACTAAAGAGTGTTTGAAATGGCAAATAGGATATCGCCAGACTCCTTAGATGAATTTTGGAGTGAGAGCTGTTTGTAAAACGGAGAAAAATCTAAATGTAAGCAAACGAGCAGAGAGAAGCCTGACACTCTGTGCGGTGAAAGCTCGCCCTGGAAGAGTTACTGGGCAAGAAACAGGCTTTCTACGCAAAACAAAAAATCAAGCGCGTGCGCAAAAGTGAGTATCATACACGAGGCGCGCAGTATTGTTGAGTACCTTGTGGGAGAGGGATTCACGCTTGGAGGGGCACACGCGCACGCGTACGGGAGTCATCTCTCCTCCAGACGTCTCAAGGAAGGTGACTAGGCCTCCAGACTGCCCCCCACGTTCAGTCGACACGGCCGCCATGGCCTCCAGCACCGCCATTACATCAACTGCCTTCTCCCTGCCAGTAAGCCCAAAAAGAAACGTGACAGATCAACTTCTGCTCACTAATTGACTTCTCCAGGATACCTCCATTCATGGCGCAGGAGAAAGGTCTTTAATCTCTGAGTCACGTATTTCCCGACCGTAAAAACTAGAAGAAAGGAGCTATTCCTATTTGAGGTGTTCCCCATGCCAAGCAAGAAAAGTAGGCACGTCTGCACCTACGACCCAGAACCAATGTCGAAAGTCGTTTTACCTGAGACTGCTTACAGTCCCAGCAAGCAAGAGGCCGAAATTTCCGCAGAAGAATGCAGAATCTCCTACAGTTACCGGCAAACTTGCTCGAACCAAATCTGTTGCACTTGCTCCCACCAAGCAGCACAAGCAACCGAGCACAGCTTCTGCTCCGCAGTCCCTCCATGGAAACACAGGGCCGTGACTAACTTCCCCTCTGTTCAAGGAAAGCATCCATTGGCCTCCACAGAAAATAATAAGACTTGCCAACCAGCCAGTCAAATGAATGGCTCTTGCAACATTGCTCTCCGGCCTGGCACAGCAGCTTATTCCCGTGCTAGTTTTAATGCTTGGTGTGAACCCGGGATTTTCTTTTTCCGGCGGAAATATTCTGTCCATGTTCTGAAAGCCTCGATCGATCGCAGCCAATGCAGAGGCTTCTAATTTTGGATGCGACTCAGGTGGGGAAGGGGAAGCGACCACGTGAGGGGCGAATGAAGCTGGCAGAGGCCTAAAAGGATTAAGTATAGAGAGCCAGACAGATATTGGAGTATTTCCTGCAAAGTTTGCAAAGGTGCAATAATCTTTAACTCCGCGCATCGCACAGCCTGCGAGCAAATGTGCCCACTCATGCAGCAGTGTTGCTATAATAAGTCCTAGTCGCAGGGACATGGCAGGAACCACAAGCGCCAGCAAACTTTGAAAAAGTTCTGCTGCTCCCAACTCTCCAGTCTGCGAAGCAAACCCTACAAATCCGTATCGCATAGAACTGCAGCAAGCAGCAGTTTCCAGCACCCTCAAAATGAGGAGGAAAGCCAACAGGCGCCCGGGCATCTCAAACCCGAGCGATGCCACGTGGAGCGCTCCCAGAAGCACAGACATCCTGGGAGCCTCCATGGCCGCGCCTCCTGCAGCAGCAGCCTTACCAGGAAGACCCCCTCAGCCCGAACAGCCCGCCCTCCGGCCCAGCCCTCAGACGGAATGAAGTTGCTTTTTATACTCGCCTGAGCGTACGAGACCGTACGGTACAAAAACCGTACTGTTATGTACCAATTACTACGGCACCTCTGCTGGCCTAAGCGTGCGCCACGCGGCAAAACTGATCGGTTGACCCAATGGCGGCGGCTTTGGCGGCGGCGACCGCGACCCCATTGGTCGAGCGCACTAGGGGCACACCCTAGAGGACGTGTACGGTTATACGAATATGTACGACGGTACAAACGGATAAGCGCCAGCGCTGCCACGTCTTGGTGGCGGTTTCCTCGTGGATTTGTCCGCTGGCCCGGTCCAAGTACATCGCCGCCGAAACATTAGGGCCTAGTCAGCGGCCCTGAGCGAGAAAGTGGTTACTTTCAGCCAATGAGAGATCGACACGTCAGCAAGGAGTCCATGCTGGCACTTCGGCGGCTCCGTCGCGACTCGCGGCTGTACGGCTTCTTTCGGACCGTCCGATTCGGACCGACGACGACGAGCAACCGTCCGATCGGTTTGGACGGTTCGGTCGCCATTCAGCGGAGGCCATTGGTGCACATGGGCGCCGCCGAGGGTGCGTTGACACTGAAACCGTTGGGGACAACGGAACGCCGGCGGTGGCTGGCCCTCAGTGGGCTGTGCGGGATGATTTTTAGGCTTTTTATGATTCTAGGGTTTTAGGTTTAGAGTTTTAGGGTTGAAGGGTTTAGATTTTTAGTGTTACAGGATGTGAACACAGAACTCAAAGAGCAACATTCAGAGATTCAAGCGAGCAAGGAGGACATGATAAACAAACAACCCTTCCCATCTTGCGTCACACAAGGCATGGGCAGATCTGGGTGCCAAGAATTTACGCATTGCGTAGATGACTAATTACATTGTTTACAACTACCGCCATTGCAAAAAATGTTGGCCTATCTCAGCTACAGCGAAAAGAATAGCTGAAAAGAATTGACATAGTAATCGACCTAGCATCGATTGTAACCAATGAAATCAGGGTCACCTCTACACACAGCATGCTACAGCAGGCTAACACCCAATCAAGCTATCTTTGAAAATTGCAGCTCTGCCGGAGGAGCGGTAAACATACAGAATCTGCAGCAGAGGCAAGAATGAAGGCAAAACGTACAATGTTCGGAGTACATTCATAGAGAGGAGATAGGTGGACTGAAACGTAGTGAAGAGCACAACGAATAGGAATCTGCCAATCTCTCGTCAAAGTGAGAGAGAGTCATAGGCCTCTTCAAACGCATCCCTTCAAGCACGAATTTGAACTTCACTCCTCTCTTGGTCGCTGCATTGCCCAAAACTATGGCCGGGCATGTTGGGGATGGGCCAAGAGCTGCAGCTCAAGAATTTCCTCCTGCAGGGCCCAAGCAATCGAGCTGCCACCAAAAGCTCTGCATCTCTGCAGCAGTAAAAGGAGACGCAGCACCTCATCCTCTCGTGTAGCAAGCCGATCGTCGTACATGCATGCATGCATGCATGGCCCCGAAAGCAGAAGAGAGCAATAGCAAGAATTCATGCTCTCCAAGAGTCCCCTTTTGCCGATTCCAAAAGGCGCAGACGCTTCCTGAAGGTGAGCCCAATGACGACTCCCAAAAACACCAATCCCAATGACAGAGGGAAAAACCCATCTACATATTTTGCGCATGTGCCGCCGGCAGCTGTGCAGGGGTTTAGTGGCGATGAGGGATTGGCGGGGCATGCGAGGTTACTACTACCCGCCGGCTGCCCAATGCAGCGGGAGAGAGTGAGCCGATCTATGAGCATGAACACGAAGAATTTTGGCCATGCGGAGCCGAGATTGGATAGGGTGTTGAGAAGAGTGAGGTATGTTCCACCCATGGAGGAGTCACTTATGCGTGCGAAAAATGTGCCCTGCAAAACCAGAAACTGCTTTAGGTTTTGTGAAAGCTTTGAGATTTCAGGAGGGTTTAGGATTTAGGACTTCACACTAAACAGGAAAATGCCTCAATTTGCTCCCTGCAGGTTACATATCTGTAACCCAATGAACCTCACCTGTGCTACGAACATGATGGTCGATGCGAATGATGTGGTCAGTCCTACTGCAATGATAGCCGCGTAAAAAGCTGGGGCTGTGCGAATAGTGGCTCCCATTGGAAATATGGCCACTAGCAGTGTGGTCGTAGCCGCCGTGCCAAGTCGGAGGAAGTACCCCGCCAACCATGGGCTGAAGGGCCGCCCTCGGCTCGCCCAACGGCCGGCAAAAACCGCAAAGCAGAGCTCTAAAGGGAACTCCAATAGGACAATCAAAGCAATGGTTTCCTGCACACCTGCATATAGCAGATCAGCTACTTCCTCTACTGAATCTGACTGCAGATCATCATGGGTTCATCATCAGGGTTTTGGGACTGGGCATAAAAGGAGGAAGAGTTAGGTATATTCAAATCAGTCTACAGTTTATGGTTTTAGGGATGAAATAGGTTTGGGTGACAGAGTTTGTTCACCCGAGAAACGCCCTTCTCCATAAGCTTGAACACTCCTGCAGCTTCTGCTGTGATGCAGCCCAACTGACATCCCATCCACATGTCCAGAATCAGAACCTCTCTGATCGTTTCTTAAATACGAGCTTTGAGTTTTTTTTTTGTTAAAAGGGATAGCCATAAGATCCCTGTGTTCAGATGATGCTGACCTTACAAAGCAGGAGCACTGTTGTCAGTGACCGGATATCTGGTAGTGAGAGAGAGAATCAAATCAAGGCCAATCTGCAGAGAGATGCCTCCCAATGACCTTCACCCACCATGCAATCAACAAATTTTTTGGGCTAAAATGAGACTTCAAGGATGTGAATGCATGTGATATCATGCACCAAGTATGGGGATACGAGAAAGCGTTGCGACTTTCCAGAGCCGTTGATACATTTGACGAACTCCGATTGAACTTAATGGGCCCCCTCCTGCATGATCTGTATCGCCTTCATCGAATCTTTCGTCACCATACGAGCTGCTGCTGAGTAACAAATAGTTTCCAGTGTGCGATGAATACATTGGTGGGGTAGATGTTGGGAGTTCCATGGAATCAGTGGGAGGAGGAGGGGGAGAGGACCCCCCCTGCTCCGTTTTAAAAAGAAGGAGAAGTGCTACAAGGACGGATGCCCATCCCCAGAATACTAAATAGTTGGTGAGGGTCAAAACACCTGCACAGAGGATACACCCACACACGCATACATACATACACACAGATATGCAGTCAGCTTCCAATTGAAACCTGCTGCTCTGCTTGGATGCAGGAGGGGAGAGACCCTCACCTTGATCTCTTGAAACCCGTCGCAAGTAGCGGTTGCAGAAGCTGGAATCGCTCAAAGCCAAGAAAATGGTGAAGGAGAGGAAATAGCCGATGTTCATTCCTACCGTCTGCAGTTTTCCATGGGAAACAGAAACACTTAACAGATTCCCATGCGAAACCTCTCACTGGTATGATATGGGATGGCATGGCATGGCATGGCATGGCATGCCGCACCTGACATGTGGAGGCGTGGCCGAGGCTCTGCTTGGAGAGGAGAGTGAGGGCCCATCCTGCAGCCACCTCTCCGCGGAGAGAGAGAGTCAGTCGGGGGAATAGAGCCTGCTATTGAGGGGGGTCCGGCCACTGAAAGACTGCCACGTGGCACGTTGAGGTGGTCGGTCAGCTGTGAGAGAGTTTGATGGAGGCTGACCGTCTACTGCAATGTCCTGCATGAGAGCAATCCATTCCCGCAAGGATCGCAAGGTTGAGAAGAGGGAAGTAGGAAAGGGGCGAAGGAAGCGACGAGGGGGTGAATAATGGAGTATCAGTGAAAGAGAGTATCGGAGAACTGGTAAAACTTGGCTGGAACTTGGAACGAAACTGCAAAGTAAAACAAATAATTGCTGAGCAAGATGCAGGAACAAAGGAGACTGTCTAAGTTATTTGCAAGAAAAAAAAGACTAATTCGTTACAAAATAGCTTCAACAGGTGCTCAGCGACCAAAACGTGTAAAGAGAGAGACATCACCCATAGAATAGATTCACACAGTTTCAAGACATGGAAGCTCATTATCTCCCCTATACTTTCCTAAAGTGGCCGCATGCTTACCTGAGTTGCCGCCAGCAGAACGATGACAAAAAAGAGTGACGTCATGGCCCGAACATTGGCAGTATCCAGCTATGCTCCCCTCCCTTCCCAAATCTCGGCATCAACTTCCTCCCATACAGACTTGTATGGGATATCTTCTGGTCAGCTGATAGTCTCTCTGCAGCAATTGCGGAGGAAGCTGCTTTCTCAACTGTGAGAGCTTGTACGACTGTATGATCCTCACTCTGAAACTCTAAAGGTCTCTGATTAAATAAAAATAAACCTTTATCACAACATCTCCGGGACCCTTGGAAAAAATGAGGTTCATTAGAGGGAAGTCAACTTGAGGCATACCCAAAACTGCGCAGTGGAGCTGGAGCAGATCATAAGCAAACCAAGCATCAGCTGAATGGGAATCACCCTGCAACACCACATCCAGAAAGTCTGCCTTCACTTAATTCTGCTGCATGTCAATATGCCCAAACGAAGCTGGCCGAAAAAGTGATCCACCAACAAATTGAAGCTGCTATGGCTGTTTCATTCTTCCTTCACCTCCCTCCAAGAAAACCAAAGCAATTGCGATCACCAAACTGACCATGATTTCCTGCATCCAATAGCGGGATGGAAGACGGTATCCACTATGGGACTCCAAAGGAGCTTCATTGCATACGGGTAGCCTGCGAGGGAGAACATGCTGTCCAAGGACAACGATGACAGTGAGGACACTAAAGGGGCAGAGCGAGGCGGCCAACAAAGGGATTAACTGGGGAGTTGAAGTTGTGCGCACCCAATTTCAGTGTAGCTGGCCCTAGCTTTAAGAATGAATGGAATGCTTCCACTCGACAGCCCCAAAGGCACTCCCTGAAGGGCATCTGCACATTCTCACACCCCTCGGATTCTTAACGAGCCTCTGCTATCTCCACTTCCTTTGAAGTTTTTGAATTGACCAGCATGTGGTCAATAATTCTACCCTTCACACTCTCCCAACGTTTCTGAAACTCCCTTATCTTCTCGCCGATCAGTTAAAGGGAGAAGAACAGGTATGACATTGATAACTCTGCCGATTATGCAGGTGACCATATGGCATCAGGGCTGAAGAGCAGGAGAACGAGAATATCAGAAAAGGAAGGAAGGTCCTCACAAAGCAGCACAAGAAGCGCCATGTTTGCGGCATCAGAGGAAACTCCTCTTCGAATCCCCCTCCAGCTCTTGCTGTCAGGGCTGCCTCCCTGGAGGCCCTCTTCTAGCGCCACCAGCCGCCCTGAGCTGTGGCTCGCCTTCCGCAAGCGCGCATCCATGGCGGCCTATTCACCTCTCCCCCAACTCGTCTCAAGTACGCACCTCCGCAGTTAGGGTTTGTTCATCTCCCTCCATGACCTCCTTTTCCCTTCGCTATCTGTGACCCACTCGCTCCCTACAGGAAAGCCGCTTCATGCCCTTCCGCCTCCAGGTCGTATATCTCCCTCGCTCTCTCCCTCTCCCGAAGCGAAGCCAATGCGGCGATGCATCCCGCTCGCTTCTCCTCTCTGCGGCAGGCCTTGCATGCCACGTGTCGCTTGGTCAGGGCCTCTTCCTCCGCAGGTTCTGCAAAGCCTAGAAGTAGTGCTGCTAAGGGAGGAGTGATAGAAGCGCCTGTGGCGGAAAAGGAGGCCTGTGAGAGGAGGGCGTATGGCATCGGCTGGGAGGATCCCTTTGCATGGATGGAAAATCTGGAGGATCCAAGAATGCTGGCGCACTTGCAGAGAGAGAATCGGTATGTGGAGGCAGCCATGGCTGACACGAGGAAGCTGCAGCGCAACCTCCTGCAAGAGATGAAGGCGCGCATGGCAACAGAGGAGGACTCACCGCCAGAAGTTTGGGGACACTGGTGAGTTTCTTGAAAAATCAGAAGGTATCAGAGTCTATATTTAGTGCAAATGCAGTTTCTCGTCTCACACAGGCCCTTGTGGACTTTTTCTGATCATGCCTCCGTTTTTCGCTCTCAGTCGGATGCAGCAGAATGCCTGCAGTGTGCTGCTTCAGTCACTGAGATGTACCTCCCACCACTGGGATATCTGAAAGTTTCACAAGGAAATATTTCGTTTTAGAAGAAGACTCCTAGAAGATATTTTTGAACTTTTGAGGGTTTTATACTTTAGTAAAGTGATTTCAGGTATTACTACGTTCAAATTCCAGAGGGTGGAGAGTGCCCTGTATTCTACCGCTCTCCCCGCTTTGTTCCCGAGCCAGTGAATGGTGTGGACGAGAGATCAACCGATTCAAACCATACAAAAGGCTCTGAAGGGTGGTGGAAGCGATTGCAAAGCACTCTCAACCGCTTGCGTTATGGTGGAGTAAATGAATCAACTCAGCCTGCAGTCGAAGTGGTCTTTGATCCAGACGAATTGGCGGAGTTATTTGGCATGGTGCCCAAACCTTCCTCCTCTCGCTTGCATTCAATGTATTTGAGAGCATAAGCTTAGGGGAGTGAAAGGCATTGGAAGCCATGAAAATGCAAAACTGGGGCAGCAAAGATACCGCATAGAGTGTGAAATCTGCATCGTGTTCCATGAGCAGCTCAGGGAGGCAAGGTACAAAGGCTGTATTTTGAAGCTTGCCATTTGTGTACCTGTATGCAGGCCAGTTTCAAATTGGAATGTTCCGCATATCCTCGGATCACCGATGGGTTGCTCTCACCCTCGATTCGTCTGGTCAAGAGAAGTACATGCTGGTCTTGAAAGATTTGCAAAGTGGGGATATTCAAATGCAGCACTGCATCCCAGGAGTCTCAAGTGTGGAGTGGGCAGCTGATGGCCGTACCTTTTTCTACACAGAGGTCAATAATCTGCTACGCCCATACAGGTAATGCAAGCACGGAGCTTCACATCTATAGGGAATGCAATTGGGATTTGAACGTTTTTGTATCCAAAAATGGTAGCGACATCATAAAAAGTTTTGTGGGGTGCTGCAGAGTCCGTCGTCGCACAGTGGATGCAAGAGAGGGGGAGGAGGATGAGGTAGTATTGGAATGTGAGGACCCGGGCAAGTACATCGACATCTCACGCACAAAAGACTGGCACTTTCTCACCTTGAATGTCAACTCCAAAACATCGTCAGAGGTAACCTCTTGCTTATAGCCATGTGAAAGGTTCAAACTGGGGTTTCTAATGTCTCGCCTGATCATTATCATTTTGCAAGGGATGATTTAATGCGTCAGAGAGGTTCAGCTCTCGATTCCCATTGAAACATTTCAAATTGCATTCCTGCCTTAAACTAAACAGACTGCCTCCATATTCCATTTGCATGATGCTTGCCAGGTCTTTCTGGTAAATGCTCGGCAACCTTCCGAAAGTCCGCGATTGGTCGAGCCCCGTATGCCACACGTGCAATATTTTGTGGAGCATCATAGAGACCATTTCTATATCATCACCAATGGCGGCGAGGGAAGTAAAGGCGAATACCAGCTCGTGAGAGCACCTGAGGACAAGCCTGGACGTTCCGACTGGCAGGTAATAATCACTTGCATGTTGCAAATCATTGATTGTGGTTGGTCAGCATCTTAATGAAACATTGCAGGTCCATACTGTATTTTTTCAGTGTTTTCGCGTATCTTCAAGTGTCCAACCATTGCAAATTGTTAGAATTGATGTTTGGGGTGTGGCGGGTCAGCCAGTTCTGGACTCAGAGGGAGAGGATTTTGTCGCACTTGAGGACATGGAGGTGTTTGAGAGCCAAGCAGTCCTGTTCAGACGAAGGAAGGGTCTACCGGAAATTGCCATTCTTGACCTGCCCCTTGAGGAGTTCTCCATCCCTCTCCCTCCTTCAAAACTGCGAACAGTGGCTTTGCCACAAGCTGTTTGCTCCATCGTAATGGGCATCAACAAAGATTTCAACAGCAGGCATCTCCGGTTCTCACTTTCATCACCTAAAGTGAGAACTTGAACTGCTGCCCCATTCGCTGAATATCGGATGTTTATGCCGCAATTTGGATTTTTGGGAGTTGATATACTGTTCTGAATTCAGTTTTCGGGACGTATGTGCAGATGCCTGATGCTTACTTTGACTGCCATCTACCAACTGGGCAGCTCACTTTACTCCAACAGCAGCCATTGCTGTCCATTCCTGAGCAGCTGCGTAACGCACTCAGAATCATAAATGGTGCTGGGGAAGCAGCTTTGGCAGTGAAGCCTTTGGTAGTGGATGAAGGCCCAAAGGCTCAAGGTGAAAGTGGAGACAAGAAGAAGCCTCTTGTGGGTTTGATCGACGAAATTTCATGCGAAAGGGTTGAGGTTGACTCCCATGATGGAGTGAGAGTGCCGCTTACGATTGTGCGGTTGCAAGGACTGCCACAAGATGGGCTTGGCCCTGCCCTTGTGGAGGGCTATGGGGCATATGGACAATGTCTTCCTATAGAGTGGTGCCCCCACCAGCTGAGTCTTCTTCAACGGGGTTGGACTCTCGCTTTCGCACACACACGGTAGTGCCACCACCAAGATGGAAAGAAAACTCTCACGAAAAACCAGTAAACGAAAAGAGGAAGGGGGAGAAGGGGGGGGGGACTGTACAGAATGTCGCCTTTCATGGTTTCTTAATCAATCTCTCTCCCTCTCAGAAAACCCCTACAAACCCGGAAAACCCTAATCGGCAAGGCTGATGAAAGTGTAGGTGTTCTGCAGGGGAGGTGGTGAGTTGGGGAGGGCTTGGCATGCGTCGGGAAGGCTGCAGCATAAGGAGAATTCCTTTCAAGATTTTCTCTCTTGTGCGCATCTTCTGCTGGAGGAGGGATATGCCGCTCGTGGGAGGTTGGCGGGGAAGGGGACAAGTGCAGGGGGGCTTCTGCTTGCAGGCGTGGCCAACATGGAACCGGAACTTTTTCGGGCCCTTGTGCTAAAGGCAAGATTCACTGCTTTTGCAAGGCTTCTGGAAACGCTTCCAGCCATGAGGGTGCAGCAATTTGATGTTTCAGTATCTCATTTTAGAGCATTGTTATGCGTGGGTCAATGAGAGAGGGTGAGCTCATCGCATAGCAGGCAGTGGAAATGCCGTTTAGACTCGTTGCAGAACACCCATTGCACGTGAGTCTGAAGCTTAGACTGCTTCTGCGGTGAAGGGAGGCAGGTGCCATTTTTGGATGTGTGCAGTAGCATGCTGAATGAAGAGCTGCCGCTTACTGCTCACGAGTATGAAGAGTGGGGGAATCCTGCGCAAGAGGGAGTGCTTCAGCGCCTTTTTGGCTATTCTCCTTATGCCAACATTCAGGCAGGAAGAAAGTATCCGGCAGTGTTCCTCACTGCCGCTTTGAATGACACTCGGTACACCCCTCACCCCTCATGTCTCCGTGTCCCTTCTACCTCACATTTCAACATTTTAGTGTGCTACCATTAGTTCATGACCTAAAGCTGATTCTTGAACCTGCATTGCCTTTGCCAGCACTTAACACCACTCCAGTTTTTGTTTGTTGCTGTGAGCAGAGTAGGGTGCTGGGAAGCTGCCAAGTGGGCTGCTCGGCTCCGTGAAGCCATGGACTGCGGCGAGGAGAGGGCGGTGCTGCTGCGAACGAGCGCGGACAGCGGCCACGGAGGGGCCGGAGGGAGGGACCGCCGCCTGGAGGAGAGCGCGCTCGAGTACGCCTTCCTGCTGAAGTATAATGGGGGGGAGGGCCCGCGAACGCCCTGAGATGGGTCTCGGAAAGGGGAGGGAGAAGGGAGGGGAGGGGAGGGGAGGGGAGCGGAGGGGAGGGGAGGGAGAAGGGCGGGGAGGGAGAAGGGAGGGGAGGGG
>CM074817.1:1819496-1831324 GCA_037447605.1 Zygnema circumcarinatum
CCTGTACGGAGGATCGTGCATCTCACTCAGTATGAGCTGCCGTACAGATCCAGCCTTGGGTACGACTAACTGCTTATCGTGGTACCAAAAACCGTCCCGAAGCACGAGCTTGTTCTTATAGCCATTGCCTTGGCCGTCCAGGAACAAAGGATCACCAGTGTACCCCTCCTGGATCATCTGTCTGAAATCAGAGAGAGCAGGAGGGTTGACTGCGTCACTGGTGGAGGGGTTTATGACAAAACATACTGGAGATGTAAACGCCGGGTTGGCCTACCTTCGCCTCCACCATCTCGCATCACCAACACTGAGTCGAGAAAGGCATCATCCGTGCTAGGATGAACGGGTTGCCCCGCCTGGTCCGCCATTTAGCTTCCCTGTGCTCAGATACCCACTGCAATGGAACCGCTGGAGGAAACTGCATCAAGGCTCGGCCAGCCTCGAAGAGTTCGGCCGAAAAGTGGAGAGTGAACGCCGCTGGATCTGCGTGGTCTCGTGACTGGCCAGATCGCCACCGCTTCCTCCAAATAGCAACGCCATGTCCTCAGGGCGTGAACAACGGCCAAGAGCTCCTGCTCTGTGGCTGAGTAGTTTCGCTCAGCTGGGTTCATCTTGCGACTTTCGTAAGCAAGAGGTTGGTCGTCTTGGAACAAGACCAAGACCCAAAAGTTTAAACCCTGTCATGAGCGTCACCTATGGCAACCGCTGACACCTAACCTCAAACGTGAGGGAAATGCCTGGCTGGAAGCGATGTCTCTGACCAATGTACGCCGTTCTCAAGACTCGTGTCCATGCATTAATGCCGACACCCGAATTTGTCAAATTGGTAAGAGGTGTTACCAACTTACTAAAGCCTTGGATAAACTTACGAAAATAATTCGCAAATCCAAGAAAAGACCGCAACTGATGAAGATCAGCCGGTACAGCCCATGTCTTTACAGCAGACACCTTGGCTGGATCAGGTTTCAGTCCCTGATCGTTCAAGATATGCCCAAGATACAACAACTCTCGTTGCATGAAGTTACACTTCTTTCGCTTGGCATAAAACGTGTGTTTTCGCAACACCTCGAACACTTTGCGTACATGCACAAGATGTTCAGCGTCCGTCTTGCTGAATACCAGGATATCATCCAGGTAGACAAGGACAAACTCATCCATGCCGACGAACATTTCGTTCATCACAGCTTGGAATGTAGCCGGAGCGTTGGTCAGTCCAAAAGGTAGCACCTTGTACTGGAAGTGACCAATCGGCGTCCGAAATGCTGTCTTAGGCACATCGGCATCCGTGACACGGATCTGATGGTACCCTTGGGCCAAATCGAGCGAGGTGAACACCTTTGCCCCTTGCAGACGATCGAGAAGATCATCTATCCGCGGTAAAGCAAACCTGTTCTTTACCGTGATCTTATTGAGTGCTCGATAATCGATGCACATTCGCAAAGACCCATCCTCTACCAACGTAGAGGACGGGAGCCCCAAAGGGACCTCGGCCGGGCTCAACTGTTCTCTCTCACGCAGGGCACAGTTGCGCCAGATCTCCGCCTCCTTCGACTAAGCCTATGATAAAGCCTCCAAGGAGGTTTCTGTTCTGGCTCAAGGGGTATGGTATGCCCCACCCCTTTGGCTGGAGGCAGACCCCTTGGCAGATCGTCTGGGAATACATCCTCAAACGCTTTCAACAAGGGTTGAAACACAGTTGGGACAGTTGGCATTGTTTCACCCGCAGTGGTTGCCACTCCTGGTCCCCGTCATGAGCGTCCTCGGTTGCCGTCATGACTTGCACCATAAACAAGATGCTACTCGTTTTTAGTGCTCTGCCCAATTGCATGGCGGAGCACAGAAACGACAAAGATGACCGCGACGAGGCTGGTCCCGAAGGAGTGCCTGGTTGCAGAGTCATGCGTCTTCCTTCACTGCGGAGGACGCAATTAGGGACAACAAAATCTAACTGAGCGCCCATAAGCGTCAGCCATTTGCTCCCCAAGATCAAGTCCGCTCCCTGGCTAATAACGCCAACAAGCAGCTTGACCCCACCCTCCGGAGTAAGATCAATTCAATTTCACGACGCCGCCGAAATCTGCCCGCAGGCCCATCCCCCTCTCGAAAAGTTACACTATCGACGAGGCCGGACCGCAAAACCCCAAGCAGCTTCCCTCGAGAAAGGCTTCAAGCAATAAAGTTAAGGCCCGCGCTGTCCGCCATATTAAACCATCGCTGAAAGTGTCCATCGCCGTAACCCCTCGAAGGTCATAAGACGCATGAGACAAGTGGAAAATGGACCGTAGCACATTCGGTGCGTGGGGGCGCGCTAACCGCCACACAAGGGAATGAGGAGACTTCACCAGCGCACTGGTGGGAGCTCCAATCACCCACCTAAGAAGGGAGAGAAGCCCTTCTTCCAAAGCTTTACCACTTTCCACTCAGTCTGTGGATAAGCCTTCACTGCCACGTGTTGTGGGAGCAGTACTCGTAAACTGAGTACATGGTCTTTCGACCGCAGCAAGCGCAAGGCATCAAATGCACATTGCACTAAGGCATCACTGCCCATGGCATTCAAGATGATGACATGCCATTCTTTCATCAAGACAGCATTCGGAAATGCTGTTGGAGCCACAAGCATAGCAGGTGGCAATGAATAATCAGCAGGGAATGCATCGCACACAAACAACAGATTCCCGCTGAAAACTCCCCCAATCACTTTAAGAATGTCATCCGCCCTTGGAATACAACATTCTACACTAGTGATGGCAGCTAATGCGCTGCCCCCCCTACTGTCAAGCCCACCAGCAGAGACCCCTAAGCTGCCGGTGGGGAGCCGTTTTCCGCCGGCCCTTTCCCCTTCCTATCCTTCTTGAAAGATGGGCAGTCATAAGACCTATGCCCCACTCTCCTGCAACGGAAACACTTGTTTTCCGCGCGCAAAGCCTCCATCTCCTGTGGAGCAAGTTTTTGCGGCTGGGGCCGCTGGTGCTGCTGATGAGAGGAAGGAAATTTCCTCTTGCCATTTCCCTTAGGTCGGCCGCCCTACGCACTGGGCTTTGGCGCTGTCGTCAATCGCGAACCGCGACGCCAGCGACGCGAAGGCCCCACCATCTCAGAGACCTGTACTGCCGCTTGGAACCGCTAAAATGCAAAACATCTCCGCCACATCCATAGGTCCCTAAGGTTCCAAGGTACGAGGATTCAGCCGAAGCTGTTTCCGAACGTACGGCTTCAATCCATGGCTGAACCGGAAGAAGAATTCTTCGGGTCTAGGTGGGAACTTGGTAATTGAAGCCCAAGCCGCACGCAATTCCCGACGGAATTCAGCCACGCTTCCAGTCTGCATGAGCGACTGGAACCTGTCCCGTGCAACAGCACTGGGGTCCAGGATGCCAAAGTGTTTGAGAAGTTCCGACTCGAACTTCTCAAAGTCTTTGCCGATTAACGCCTTGCGGCCGGCATAGACGCTCCATGCCACGCCCCTCAAAGCGGGTACAGCAAAGTTCCCCCATTGATCGGGAGGGCATTGGTAAAGACACAGTAATACCCACGACCCCCGTACCAATGATCAATTGGGTACGCAGATGCTTCATCCCCCCATAAGGAGAGATCGGAGGACCTTCTTCGATTTCTGGGAGGGTCTCTTGTGCCGGGCGACCCCCAATGGGGCCGGTCCGCCCAACAAAGACCAAAATGTAAGGTGGATTGTCGTCAAGGCCCGGCCACCTCTTCAAAAGGAATCCACGCACGCTTCCCCGCCGGTGCTGGGGAGGGCCACGCGCCATGAGCCCCACTGCGGGTCGGGAGCGCCACAAGGACCCATCACGCTGCAGGCAGCCACTGCTGTAGGGTCCTTGCAGACACCTACCGGGCGCCGGGTAGCCTCTATTTCCCCTAGAGCCAGCTTCCTACTCAGACGCGAAATGCTGTGAGAGGTCAGGCTTACCAAAGGGCCGAGGGGAGGGTCCCCGCGTTCTCACGGGCCCTCAAGCCAAAGATCTCGCCAGGAGGCGCCACGTTCCCCATTGAACGCCGCCTCGCCGGCTATATCCGGAAGCCAGCCTTCCAAGGAAAAGCGCTTTATTCGCTGGGCCGTTCGCTACGGCTGAGACTTCATCCCCATCCACGTGGGATGGGCACCCCATACCACGGGTGTCGCGCCCCCGCCGAAAGGGCAGCCCCTCCCATCTTCCTCACGGGCGCCAGTGAGGCCGCCGCTTCCTCGCTGCCGCGACCGGGCGCCGCTTCTCCGGGCAGCCGCTGGTTGCCGAAGTCTCTACCGTGGAAGTTGTAAGCATATTATGAAGGGGCAGCCGGAGGTGGGGCCGGTGCCTGTGGCCCGCAATCCATGGGGCCGCGCCAAATCGCGGCCCTCGTTCGCGCTTCATGTCCACGCCCTCCCTCCGGGACCGAGAAGGGGAGGTGAGGCCATGCCACCGCCGCCGCCGGGCATGACCGAAGCCAAGGTAAGCGGTCCCTCCCAAAGAAATTCCCCGTAGGCTCTAAACTCGGCTCTGATACCAATGTAACAACCTGCCCCCTGGCAGGCTGCTCTGAGAGTCTAAGTGTCAAGAGAGGAAGAGAGAGAGAGAGAGGAGCGTGAGCTCAATGCTGGTGTTAAAGAGCTCGATGGCTTCCCATCTCTAGCCCCTTAAGCTCCCCTTCAACTCCCCTACCAAAGATGGGAGGACCTGAGCTGGATCGCCTAACGTGAGCCCGCTGCGGCGAGATCCCAGCCGAAGTTATACCGGTGACAAGCCCGCGTCCTCGCCGCGATCCTCACTCGGCGCGCCGAGACGCCGCGCGCCGCCGCGTACCGGCAAGACGCTAAAACCGGCCGTGAAACGTATTCACGCCCGTCCGCATAAAGCATCGACGCGCATTTGTCAAAAGATGCCGCCAAGATTTCGCGTCGCGCGCCGCTGAGCGCGCCGCCGACACGTGCAAGGCGGCGCCGCCAAATTGGTCGCGGATCCGTGATACGGTGCGTCTGCGACACCCGTAATTTTATCGACCGCGATTTGGATCCAAAAGAGATCCTGCGACGCCATTAAAGGATCGGTGCCTCAAGACCTCCGGGTTCGCGCCGCCTCTAACCTATCTCATGGCGCCGAGATGAAGGGATACATAGTAAATACTATGAGTACGCCTGTGGTCACGCCAGAAGGCTACGCCATGTGCCGCTTACTTAGTGGGTTCGCACTGTGCCTTTCCCGCCGAGTAAAACCCACCGCATAGCCAAACTGAGGAACTTCCAGACCAAATAAGTTCACGCCTGCATGTGGTCTCACAGTGGCTGAGAGGAACGCCACGGCGTGGTCAAGGACTGGCTGCGGATCGCTGGGCCTCTCTAAATAGCACCGCCATGTCTCAGAGTGGACCACTCAAGTAGCCTCGCTCTGCTGGGTGTAATTGGGCCAAGGGCCAGCTGATCTATTTTTTGGCGACTTTCTATACGCCAAAGGTTGGCTATCCTGAAATGGGCAAGACTCAAGCACTCCAAGGCTAATCCCAAGCATCACAAACCACTTCCATAAGGCTTGATGGCCATCCTCGCTAAACGAGAGTGGGTGCGATAACAAGTGCATGGCGCATACCTTCAATGCATCCCCGCATTCAGGTCCATGTAAAGGGACACCGAACGCAAGTCAAATTAGCCGGCGTAACCAGCTTACTAAACTCCTTGGATGAACTTACTAAAATAATTCGTGAAAGCCCGTGAAAAGACCTCAACTCGGGATGCAAGTCAATGGTGGCTTCAAGTTTCTACCGCCGAAACCTTGGCAGGGTCTGGCCGAAGGCCCTGATCATTCAAGATATGCCCAAGATAAAGCAACTCACGTTGCATGAAGTGACACTTCTTCCTCTTGGCATAAAATTGGTGTTTCCTCAGGGTCTCAAACACTTTCCGAACGTGTTCAAGATGGTCCTCCTCCGTCTTACTGAAGACAAGGATATCGTCGAGGTAAACCAAAACAAATTCGTCCATGCCGATGAACAACTCGTTCATGACAGCCTGGAAAGTTGCCGGAGCATTAGTCAATCCAAAGGGCAACACCTTATATTGGAAATGACCAATCGGTGTCCGGAACGCAGTTTTTGGCACATCAGCTTCCGTAACACGGATCTGATGGTACCCCTGAGCAAGATCAAGTGATGTGAACACTTTGGCGCCGTGAAGACGATCCAACAGATCGTCGATACGTGGTAAAGCAAATCGATTCTTTACAGTGATCTTGTTGAGTGCGCGATAATCAATGCACATCCTCAACGAACCATCTTTCTTCCCAACGAACAAGATGGGCGCCCCAAAGGGGCTCTGACTGGGTTCTATCCAGCCCTTGTCACGTAAAGTTGCCAACTGCTTTCGTGATCTCCTCGCTTCTTCGGATCAACCGATAGATCTGGCCGCCAAGGCTGCTTTTTGCTCGTGCTCAAGAGGGATTTCGAAACAACCCTCTCGATGGGGCAACCTCTTGAAGGTCGTCGTGAAGACATCCTCAACTCATCCAACAGAGGTTGGATCTGAGACGGAACAGCCGGGAGCACATCCGTAGATGTGATCTGCCATTCTTGATCTTCGTCATGAACATCCTCAGTGGCTGCCATGACATGCACCATGAACAAGGTGCAACCCTCCTTAACTGCCTTGGCCAATTGCATAGCCGAGCAGAGATAAGGAGTATCAACCTGCGCGAACGCAGTGGATGTGGTTTTGCCAGGGTGTAGTGTGATGCGCCTATCCCCACTGTGCAGAATACAGTGTGGGATGGAAAAGTCCAATTGGCCTTTTGGACCCTTGCTAACCAAGACCTCTCAAAAATAACATCCGCCCGTGAGGCCGGGCTGTGTCAGTAAAGCACTAACGCTCGAGTAGGATTGAGCTTTGATCTTTGGGACGCTACTCGTGATCTGGCCTTGCGTCTATCCCCGAAAGTAACACTTTCTGAATGGGGATCTGTGGTCAACCCAAATCTCTGGGTGAACGCAGAACTAACAAAGTTAGCATCTGCCCCAGTATCTAGCAGTAGAACTGCTGGGTGGCCATTGGCTGACCCGATGAAGGTCATGGCACGATGGGCAAGATGGAACATAGATCGCACTATATGCGAGGGTTGAGGACGAGCCGTCCTCCACACCAAGGTGTAGGGGGATCCAACCAGTGAACTGGTGGATCCTTCCATCGTTTGCACTAACTTGTGCCCTTTTCTCAGCTGTTTCACCAACCGCCAGTTGGCGTTGGGAAAAGTGCGAACTGCCAAGTGCTGAGGAACCAGCACATGCAGCCCAAGGATGTGGGAAGTATCCCGCAAGACAAGCAAGGCATCCATGGCACATCTCATCAAGACATCATCCCCCATAACATTGAGAATTGAAACATGCCACTGGCCACGCATCAATACATCCATAAACCTAGAGGGAGTCACCACGGTGGCAGGGGAAAAGGACATGGAATCAGGAAGCGCATGACACACAACGAGATCGTGCACCCCCAAAGGTCTGCCCAGCAAGTTAAGCATGTCCGTGGACCTAAGCCACAAAAGTTTCTTAACATTGACGGCAACTGTCTTCCCATCCCCTAACCTGCTTACTCCACCAGCAGCGACTCCTAAACTGCTGGTGGGTTGGGGTTTTCCGGCCCCTTGCCCTTCTTGTCCTTGGAGTTGAGAGGGCAATCCCGGGCCTTGTGCCCCTCCTTGCGGCAGCGGAAACACTTGTTCTCCCGCTGCATCTTCTCCATTTCCTCTGGAGTCAACTTCTGCGGCCGTGCAGTGGGTGGGCGGGCAGCCACTTCCGGCTGCTTCCGCTTATTCTTTCCTGCCAGTTTGGCAGGAGCTGAGGGTCCCGCCTTCCACGCACTTTACCACGCCGGCCCGACCTCTCGCCAAGTCGGGAAGGGCCTCGTGACCGGGCAGGGCGTGTCCAATCAATGGCCGTGATCAAAGTACAAATTGAAGTCACGTCCCACGGTTTCTTCGCAGAGTCCGTGGGTTGTTCTTAGTCAGCTCGTGTGGCTTCAAGCCATTCCCGGCGGGAAGAAGAACTCAGCAAATCGTCTGTGCTTGTGAGTGGTGATCTGAGGCACCACTTGTCGCAGGTCTCGCAGAAACTGCTTGACGCTGCCGGTTTGGACCATGTTCTGAAACTTATCCCGGGCCTCCAAGCCGGGATCCAAGGTCCCAAAATGTTTGATAAGTTCATCTCTGAACTTATCCCAATCGTCCCCAATCTCGTCAGAGAGGCCCTCATACACACGGTATGCGGCTCCTCTGAGTGCTGGGTAAGCAAAGCTTACCCACTGGAGGGGGGGACAGTTTGTCGCAAGAAGGTAACCCTTCGTTTGACTCCAACCACCGCCAATCGAGCGGGGCCCGCAGGTGGATGTTCCTACCCTAAAAGGAAAGAGGGGGGCCACCTTGGCCCGACTCCGCTGGCATCCCTAGGGTTGGCGGGGAGCACAGTCCGACCGGATCTCTCCGCCAGCACCGCCTCGACGGGTCCCCATCACAGGGTTCGCCACCCCATGGGGTGACTCGCTGGAATCAACATGGGGTCCACCCCGCCGGCCGCTTCCGGCAAATGGGTTAGACGCCGGTAGCTAATGATGCTATCAGCGTGGTGTGCCTAACCCCTTCCCCTGTGACCTCGGCCGCATTCACGCCTCTACAAACAGGAGGGGCCTCCCGAGGCATTCTCGCATCCTCCTGGCTCGGGTCCGGAAGGCCCCTAACTCACATTTGGGAGCGTGTCTCACCAAGCGGGCGGATCAGGAGCTCCATGTCGCCCACCTGCCTCGCATGTGCCATGGTGGCTACGCTGGCCACGCTTTACATCCGGCCCTTCGCCGACCTTCTTCATCTTCGCGGGAAGCGCCCACTGCGGATGTGGGCCCCGCATCATGGGATCTATGATTCTACCGGAGCCGGGCCCGTGACGCTGGGAGAGGGGCAAGAAATAAATCGGATGACCTGGTCATCCAGGCTCGACTGGGCCCTCCATGGGATGCAGGTCATAGCCTCGATGTCTCTCCATCACCTCGCCCCAGGATCGTGTGGTGGGAGGTGGCGGCTCCCCGGTGGGCCCCGGGTCCCTCCTCCGCCCTAAGGAGTGGTCACTATGACCAACACAGGTTCCTTCCCAAAAAGAAACGAAAAACCCGCCTGATACCAAATGTCATGACCGAAATCTATGAAGCCCCTTCACCAGGCGCTGAATTACACTTCTCGAAGTTCAAAGAAAGAGAGGGAGAGAGAGAGAGATGCTTCCGTGAGTGGGGAGCAGCCCGATCTGGGCGTGCAAATCAGATGCTTCAGATGTTGGTTGCGACAACAAATACCCACGCTCTATACGCCTCGCTGAACCTCCTCCTAATACCAAAGATGGAGGATTGGAAGGTGGTCGCCCAATGGCAAATCACACGGTCCCTCTCTCGACTGCAGATGGGTCGAGGTGTACAACGTGACGCATCGCTCGCCAGATTCTCCGCTGGGCGGCTGCCAAGGACGCGGCGCACCGCCAGACGTTGCACACGGTTGATCCTACGCTACAGGCGCTGGGTTCATCGACGCCCGTCTGCATTCATCGTAACCGCACCCACGGACGGACGGGCGCATTCCAAAGGGGATCCGCCGCGGGTCCGGATCAGTAACCCTTCCTTGGGGTGATCAGAAGCGCTACATTCTCTCTCCTTTATACTCTCTCCCCCAGCTTCTCGCCCTTGTTTCCTCTCGCTTCTCTCCTTTTGCCTTTCCTCTAGTCTTTCTCTCCTCTACTCTCCTTTGCTCATTATCTCTCTCCTTGCTCTCTCCCGCTCTCTCCTAGTTTCTCTCCCCTTACCTTTCTACTCTAGTCTTCACCGCTTCTCAATTCTCTCAGCCATTCTCTCTCCTTGCTCTCTCTCCCTCGTGTTTTCTACTTCTAGTCTCTCTCTCTCTCCTTTGCTCTCCCCTCTGCTCATTCTCTCTCTCCTTTGCTCTCTCCTCGTGTTCTCTACTTGGGGCTCCTTTCTCCTTTTGCTCTCACTCCTCCGCCATTCTCTTCTTCCTTTGCTCTCTCCTCAGGTTTCTACTCTAGTCTCACCGCTTTCATTCCTCTCTCCTTTGCTCTCTCCCCGTGCTCTCTACTCTAGTCTCTCTCTCTTGCTCTCACTCCTCCTTCATTCTCTCTCTCCTTGCTCTCTCCGTGTTTTCCTCTACTCTAGTCTTTCTCTCCTTTGCTCTCACCTCCGCCATTCTCTCCTTGCTCTCTCTCCCTGTGTTTCTACTCTAGTCTCTCTCCTTTGCCTTCACTCCTCACCTCTTCTCCTTGCTCTCTCTAACGCTATACCATGTGTGAAAGGAGAAAACGGGGGAGGGAATATCCAAAATGGGGGGGGGCGGATATTTCAAAACAGGGGGCAGAGTAGCCGAAATGGGAGGGTCGGATTTCAAAAAAACAGTGGCGGGATAACCAAAAAAGGGGGGCGGTATATAGTTCTCCTTTTTTTTTTGCTAAAAATAGTTAACATATTGTTTTTCAAAGCATAAAAAAGTAACAACAACAATAGGGGGTGTCAGACTTAACAAAATCTTACGAAAAGCGTTACGAAAAAAAAGGTTACGAAAGTACTCCGCCGCAGCAGGATCGCGATTATACTGGAGTACTCGTTCTGATGTCAAACTTACGAACACGCGTACTGAAATTTTTTAAGTCTGACACCCCCTAATAACAAAGTAACAATGTTGTTTGAACGCAAACTTTCATTGAACTCGCGATGGCGAGGCCATCAAATTTACATGGATAAAGGCAAAATGTGGAACCACGAAGGACTGGTCACAAAGGACCAAACACAAAACGAAGCTAGAGCGGAAAACTACGCCAGGCACAACAACGCAGCTCCCCAGAAGCAGCCGCTGGCTGTCACCGAAGGAGGCACGCCAAGGAGGAGGGAGCGCGAAGTCCACTTCAACACGGGTCACCAACAACCGCAAAGACGCCGGCAGCGTGAAGCTTGGTAAGTAAACGCCGGCATGCACGGAAATACGCTTGTCGAAGGCAAAAGGTAGCCAAGACGCCGAGAGGGCTTCCGGGCCGCATCCGAAAAGAGCCGGCGGGCGACCGCGTAAGGAAGGTATCCAAACCGCGTCGAGGCAGCCAAAAATCTCAATAGCCATAGGAACAAACTCGCCGGCTGCATCACACGGGTGAGCATATGCACGCCCTTGCGAAAGGTCGTGACGCGAAAGCAAAACACACGCCTTCATGATGTGCCGCGACGCGGACAATAAATCGCGACGGGTTGGATCGGCCAACACAATATCCCCAAAAATACTGGCACCATCCATAAGAGCCAAATCGCTTAACTCCGCCACAATTTTAATAGTCGGGCTGTGGGGGACACCAGGTGCTCGCCCCGCTGCACAAGGTAGTTAGCTTTGAGCCACCGCACAATTGCATCACAAGCATTAAACATTATGAGCCACCGCGTTTCGCCTCGCGGTGCACATCAAGTAGATGAACGCTTCCGCGCATCAATCAATCACCACAAACACAACGAGAATCCCCGTAATGGCGGATGGGGAGCCCGAGATCGTCGCCACAAGTAAGTCAAACCGCCTGGGTCAAACGAAGGGTGGAAAATATCGTAATGTACCAACCAAGCTCCCGTACCCCCTGACCCGCACAAGAGCGGCCGGCACGCCGCTAAACATCGTAAGGAAGAGCCGCAATAAGGGTAGAGAAATCCCAAGAAAGAACAACCTCACTGGCCAAAGTGAGTCGACATCGCGGAATGTACTCGACGCAAGAAGCTTAAACAAACGGGGCGACGAAAGCCCTCGAAAGCACCAGTGTGAAGCAAACCATGGGCG
>CM074817.1:1831424-1842731 GCA_037447605.1 Zygnema circumcarinatum
TTGGGCAGTGTCGCGGCCCGATCCCCATAAGGAGATGGGAGGGACCTTCGCCTGCTCGGGGAGGGTCTGCAGCGGACCCCCAATGGGAATTAAGCCCGTCCATCTTTAACACCAGCGAAGGTGGATTCTTTGGCGGTCCGCCACCACCTCCTTCAAAAGGCGGCGCGGCTGCTCCCGTAGAAGAAATATACTTGGCGCGGTGAGCCGACCCCTACGTGTTTGGGGCGCCCAGCCGGACCACGCCCGTACCCGAGAGAGCAGCGGACGGCGAAGGGTCCTTGCACACACCTACAGGCGGCTACTTGACTCCTCTATTCCCCCTAGGGTACGCCTCTCCTCTTGTATCGACAAATGCCTACAGGGGGAGGGGTTCAATGAACTTACAGTGTAGGCTGGAGGGTCCTGCAGCGGTTACGCCGTACACAACTCAAAGATCACCATGAGGCTCCGTTCCTGGCGGAGCAGCGTCTGTGGCCGCCATCCGGGCGACGCCTCCTCCGGCCGAGGCGGCTTATCATGGCCTCGCTTGTGAGAACTTCATCCCCCATCCCACACGGGGATGGGCACCCCAGCTACTCACGGTGTTGGCGGGTGCCCTGCCAGCGAGGGGCAGCCCCTCCCCGTCTGTCCGAGCCTCAGTGAGCCTTTGGCTCCCCTACTTGTTGCGGTAGCTTATTTGCTCCTCTGGCGGCCCGGCTGGTCGCTGAAGTTCCGGCCAAGTGAAGAAGGGGCAAAGCGGTCGAGCCGAAGCCGGTGTCCATGGGGTCGCCGAAGTCGCGCCCCTGGTTCGCGCCCATGTCCACGTCCTCCTCCGAATCTGGAGAAGGGGGAGGTGAGTGGCGCGACGCCATCTGCTTCGGCCGCGCTTTCGGCATGACTGCGCTGCGCGTGCTGGTCCCCTCCCAAAAGAAATTCCCGAGTCTCTAAACTCGGCTCTGATACCAATGTAACAACCTGCCCCCTGGCAGGCTGCTCTGAGAGTCTAAGTGTCAAGAGAGGAAGAGAGAGAGAGAGAGGAGCGTGAGCTCAATGCTGGTACAAAGAGCTCGGATGGTCTCCCCATCGGTAGCTGACCTCGCTCCCCGCCCCGAGACCCTACCGGCGCATGGAGGGCCGGAGGCCGGGACTGCCCAATGAAACCCGCCCGGCGTGGTGAGATCATAACCCGAGGATTGCTCGGGCGAGGACAAGCAGTGGTCGCCCTCGGGGCCGCGTCGGGGAGCGCGGCGCGCGTAAATCGCGGCGGCGCCGCGGCTAGAATGCGGCGAGTGGGGCTTGTCGGCCGTCGATGCGATGCGGGGCGGGTATTGTCGAATGCACGCCGCATCTTCAGCGAGGTCGCGCCCGCCCGGCGTATCGCCCGGCGATCGCGGCGGCGCAGCGGCTAAATCTCAATTCGCGGGATCCGTATGTCCGATTGCGTCCATTGCACATGCGGACGACGATCACGATCAAAAGAGATCCTTTACCGCCACAGGATGAGCCCAAGACCTCCTGCGGTCTTGGCAGCGTCCTAACCTATCCGCTAGGCGCTGAGATGAAGGGATAGTCATAGTAACACTATGAGTACGCCTCCAGGGTCACGCTGTAGCGTTACGCTACAGGCTGCCTACTTAGTGGGTCTGCTACATTCAGCCTTCCGGGCCGATAAACCCACTGACAGTCAAACCTTTGGAGGAACTCAGACCAGCGTGCCTGCCGCCTAGACAGGGTCTGTTGGGTTGAGAGGAACGTCAGCGGGCGGTGGTCAGTGACCAGCGTGACCGCTTTCGCCCCCTCTAAATAGCACCGCCATGTCCTCCGGGGCGTGGACCGCTACTGGCTTGAGTTCGTTACATTGCGGGAATAGTTGCTTTCGGCGGGATTCATTTCGCGACTTTCATAAGCCAAAGGTTGGCCATCACGAAACAAGAGCTGGCACCCAAAGCGAATCGAAGCATCACAAACCACTTCATAAGGTTTGGACGGGTCCGCTAAACGGAGAGTGGGTGCGGTAACAAGTGCATGGCGCACACCTTCGAATGCATCCTGGCATTCAGGGGTCCATGTAAAGGGGACACCGGAACGTGTCAAATTAGTCAAGGGGGTAACCAGTTTACTAAACCCTTGGATGAACTTACGAAAATAATTCGCAAAGCCCAGAAAAGACCTCAACTGGTGCAGGTCAGTCGGTGGCGCCCAAGTTTCTACCGCTGAAACTTTGGCAGGGTCAGGCCGAAGGCCCTGATCATTGAGAATATGCCCAAGATAAAGCAACTCACGTTGCATGAAGTGACACTTCTTCCTCTTGGCATAAAACTGGTGTTTCCTCAAGGTCTCAAACACTTTCCGAACGTGTTCAAGATGTTCCTCCTCTGTCTTACTGAAGACAAGGATATCATCGAGGTAAACCAAAACAAATTCGTCCATGCCGATGAACATCTGGATTCATGACAGCACAGAAAGTTGCGGAGCATTAGTCCCAATCCAAGGCGCTTACCTTATATTGAAATGACCCGATGATTGTCCGGGCGCAGCGTTTGGCACATCAGCTTCAAGTAACACCGGATCTGATGGAGTACCACCGGCGGGCTCAAGTGATGTGAACACTTTGGCCGTGAAGGCGATCCAACAGATGCGTCGTCACGTGGTAAACAAATCGATTCTTTACGGTGATCTTGTTGAGTCTTGATAATCAATGCATCCTCGGCGAACCATGCGTTCTTCCCAACGAACAAGATGGGCGCCCCAAAGGGGCTCTGACTGGGTTCTATCCAGCCCTTGTCACGTAAAGTTGCCAACTGCTTTCGCATCTCCTCGGTTTCTTTCGGACTTAACCGATAGATCGGCCGCCAAGGCGGCTTTTGCTCAGGCTCAAGAGGGATTGTGTGCCCCACCCCTCTCGATGGTGGCAACCCTCTTGGAAGGTCGTCAGGGAAGACATCCCTGAACTCATCCAACAGAGGTTGGATCTGAGACGGAACAGCCGGGAGCACATCCGTAGATGTGATCTGCCATTCTTGGTCTTCGTCATGAACATCCTCAGTGGCTGCCATGACATGCACCATGAACAGGGTGCAACCCTCCTTAACTGCCTTGGCCAATTGCATAGCCGAGCAGAGATAAGGAGTATCAACCTGCGCTAACGCAGTGGATGTGGTTTTGCCAGGGTGTAGTGTGATGCGCCTATCCCCACTGTGCAGAATACAGTGTGGGATGGAAAAGTCCAATTGGGCTTTGACCATGGTTAACCAAGCACTCCCCAAAATAACATCCGTTCCAGAGGCCAGTTGTGTCAGAAGGCACTTCACTGCCCCGGAGTAGGATTGGAGCTTGATCTTGAGTGTGACGCTACCAGGAATCCGGCCTTGCGTCCATCCCGAAAGTAACGCACTTTACGAATGGGGATATGTGGTCAGCAAATCTGCGGGTGAGTGCGGAGAACTAACAAAGGATTAGCGTCGCCCGGTATCTGCTTGAAGAGTATCAACTGCGGGGGTGGCCAGGTGACCCGATGAAGGTCGTAACGCGATGGGCAAGATGGAACATAGATAAGCACTATATGCGAGGGGTGAGGACGAGCCGTCCTCCACACCAAGGTGTAGGGGGATCCAACCAGTGAACTGGTGGATCCTTCCATCGTTTGCACCAGCTTATGCCCTTTTCTCAGCTGTTTCACCAACCGCCAGGTGGCGTTGGGAAAAGTGCGAACTGCCAAGTGCTGAGGAACCAGCACATGCAGCCCAAGGATGTGGGAAGTATCCCGCAAGAGAAGCAAGGCATCCATGGCACATCTCATCAAGACATCATACATAGCATTGAGAATTGAAACACTTATGCCACTGGCCACGCATCAATACATCCATAAACCTAGAGGGAGTCACCACGGTGGCGAGGGAAAGAAAAGGACATGGGGCTCGAGAGGCGCATGACACACAAGCGAGATCGTGCACCCCCCGAGGTCTGCCAGCAAGTTAAGCATGTCGGGACCTAAGCCACAAAGTTTCTTAGCATTGTATTTGTCTTCCCACATCCCCTAACTGCCCACTCCTGCTTGGCGACTCCTAAAGCTGGCCCCGGTGGGTTGGAAGGGTTTCCAGGCCTGCCCTTCTTGTCCTTGGAGTTGAGAGGGCAATCCCGGCCTTGTGCCCCTCCTTGCGGCAGCGGAAACACTTGTTCTCCCGCTGCATCTTCTCCATTTCCTCACGATGGAAACACAGCGTGATGCGGTGGAGGTGGGGCGGGCAACCACTTCGGCGTTGCTTCAGCTATTCTTTCACCTTTAGTTTGGCGGTAGAATCACTTCCGCGACCATCCCGTCGCCCGACCTCTCTTTGGGGTCGGAAGGGGCTACGCTCGCTGCGGTGTCCAACTGAATAGGCGCATCAAAGTACGGCTCTCAGAGTCATTGGGGTCCCGCGGTTTGATCCCGTGGGTTGGTTCTTAAATTTGCTTCCTGGTGTGGCTTCAAGCCATTCTGAAGTGGAAGAAGAACTTCGGCTTGTCGAGCTTGTGAGTGAGTACGAGGCACCACTTGTGGCGAATCTCATGGCCTTGTGGCTGCCGGTTTGGACCATGTTCTGAAACTTATCCCGGGCCTCCAAGCCGGGATCCAAGGCCCCAAAGTGTTTGATAAGTTCATCTCTGAACTTATCCCAATGCGTCCCAATCTCGTCGAGGAGAGGCCCTCCTTACGGTGTCAGGCTCCTCTACGAGTCTTTGGGTAAGCAAAGCTTACCGGAGAGGGAGACAGGTTGATGCCAGTAGCCGCCGTTTGACCCAACCTTGCTCAATCCGTGATCCGTGGTAGGATGTTAGCCCCAAAAGAAGGAAGAGGGCCACCTTGGCCGATTAGTCGGGCATCCTGATGAGTTCTTGAGAGCGGTCCAGAGGGCGGGATCTCCTCCCGCCCGCCGGCAAGCCCCTTGCCGACGGGGTCCCCCACTGCGGGGTGGTTCGCCACCCCCATGGGGGTGACTCCCCCCCGTTGAATCAACATGGGGTCCAAATCTCTGCCGGTACGCCCCAGGGCCGGTTCAAGGACGCGGTAGCGGCGATCTTTGCAGCGGTGGTGTACTAGCACTTCGAGTTACTGCATCTCTCACGCCTCTACGGCGAGGAGGGGTTGAGGCATACCTTCCCGATCCCTCGAGGAGCATCCGAAAGGCGGAACTCCATTTGGAGCGTGTCCACCAAGCGGCGGACCGTGAGCTCCATGTCGTCCACCTGCCTCGTACAGGCCATGGTGGCGACGCGCTGCTGCCTGACATCCGCTCCCAGTTCGTCGATCTTCTTCTTCATCTTCAGGGAAGCGCCCACCGTGATGTGGGCCCCGATCATGGGATCGGCGGATTCTGCCGGAGCCAGCGGCTCCGGTGACGCGGGGAGAGGGGCAGCAGTCACCGGATGACCTTGGTCATCCGTGGGCTCGGGACTGGGCCCCTCCATGGGGATGGCCGCAGTCTCCGATGTCTCCTCCATCACCTCGTCCCGAGGAACAGGTGGTGGAGGTGGCGGCCCCGAGGGCCCCGGGTCCCCTCCGGCCCGGCGAGTGGTCACCATGACCAACAGGTTCCTTCCCAAAAAGAAACGAAAACCTGCTCTGATACCAAATGTCACGACTGAAATCTAGCCCCTTCAGCCGTGCGCGGAATTACACTTCAGAGTTCAGCTAAGAGAGAGAGAGAGAGGGAGAAAGCGCTTCAGAGTGGGGAGCAGCCCGGGATGGGCGTGCAACCGTATGCCGGTATGTTGGTTGGGTGACCGCGATCGCCGCGCCCTATCACCTTCCCCGTTGAACCTCCACCACGGCATGGAGGATTGGAAGCGAGGCGTCAATAGCCAAAGCTGCCCGCGTGTCCCTCTCGCTGCATGGAGTCCGAGAGGTGCTGCGCCACGAATGCCGCCGCGCACGGCATTCAGCGGCCGCCCAGCAGCGCGGCAGCGGCGCACGCCCGTCACGTCGGTGCGCGGTCCGGATCACAGCGGCGGCGGGAGTCCGGCGGCGTCTGTCGCGTACCAGCCGGGTAACCCGTTAGCGTCTCTGGACGGACGGCGAAGCCTAAAAAGGGGATCGGGCGTGGCCCGCTGGATCCGTAACCCTTCCCCCTTGGGGTGACTGTAGCGTTTCGCTACATTCTCTCTCCTTTATACTCTCTCCCCTCGGCTCTCGCTCCTTTGCTCTCTCTCTCGCTTCTCTCTCCTTTGCTCTCTCCTCTAGTCTTTCTCTCCTCTACTCTCTCTCCTTTGCTCATTATCTCTCTCTCCTTTGCTCTCTCCTGTGCTCTCTCCTCTAGTTTCTCTCCCCTTTGCTCTCTCTACTCTAGTCTCTCGCCTCTCTGCTCTCACTCCTCTGCTCATTCTCTCTCTCCTTTGCTCTCTCCTGTGCTCTCTACTCTAGTCTCTCTCTCCTTTGCTCTCACTCCTCTGCTCATTCTCTCTCTCCTTTGCTCTCTCCTGTGCTCTCTACTCTAGTCTCTCACTCCTCTGCTCATTCTCTCTCTCCTTTGCTCTCTCCTGTGCTCTCTACTCTAGTCTCTCTCTCCTTTGCTCTCACTCCTCTGCTCATTCTCTCTCTCCTTTGCTCTCTCCTGTGCTCTCTACTCTAGTCTTTCTCTCCTTTGCTCTCACTCCTCTGCTCATTCTCTCTCTCCTTTGCTCTCTCCTGTGCTCTCTACTCTAGTCTCTCTCTCCTTTGCTCTCACTCCTCTGCTCACTCTCTTTCTCCTTTGCTCTCTCTCTCGAACGTTGCGCTGATGTGTGAAAGGAGAAAACGGGGGGGGAGGGAATATCCAAAATGGGGGGGGGCGGATATTTCAAAACAGGGGGCAGAGTAGCCGAAATGGGAGGGTCGGATTTCAAAAAAACAGTGGCGGGATAACCAAAAAAGGGGGGCGGTATATAGTTCTCCTTTTTTTTTTGCTAAAAATAGTTAACATATTGTTTTTCAAAGCATAAAAAAGTAACAACAACAATAGGGGGTGTCGGACTTAACAAATCTTCTGCAGCGTTACGAAGAAAAAGGTTGCGAAAGTACTCATACATGGCCGGATAGCGATTATCTTTGGAGTACTGGATTCGATGTCAAACTTTCACGAACAGCGTCTTGAAATTTTTTAAATTCACGACACCCTATATAATGGCACAATGTTGTTTTGAGCGCCAAACTTTCATTGAACTTCAGCGATGGCGAGGCCATCAAATTTACATGGATAAAGGCAAAATGTGGAACCACGAAGGACTGGTCACAAAGGACGAGAAACACAATAAGCGAAGCTGGGAGGCGAGGAAAACTACGCCTAGAGCGCACAACAGCGCAGCCTGAGCAGCAGCAGAAGGTCACCGTCTTGAGGCCGCGTCGCTGAGGAGGGAGGCGTGAGGAGATCCACCAACACGGTCACCAACAAGCTGCGACGCAGCGGTAAGCATTAGAAGCGGGGAGCAGCGTTGAAGAGCGGCGAATCTCCGTTAGCCGATAAAAGGAGTAGCCAAGATAAGCGGGAGGAGGGCTTCGAGGGCGTGCATCTCGAAGCGATGAGCGCAAAGCGCGGAAGGTATCAGCGGGTGTCGGCGACCAAAAATCTCAATAGCCATAGGAACAAACTGTCGGTACGCATCCGCGGTGTTGAGCATATGCGCATCGCTGCGAAGGGGCAGCATCGCTGGCGGCCAGCGCGCTTACCGTGATGTCTTTGCGTGACAATAAATCGCGGCAACGAAGGGTTGGATGCGGCCAACACAATATCCCCAAAAATCGCCCGGGCACCATCCATAAGAGCCAAATCAGGGCAACTCCGCGCTCGCCACGAATAGTCGGCCGTGGGGACACCAGGTGGCTCGGCTCCCGTCGCACAAGGTAGTTAGCTTCTTGAGCCACCGCAGCAATCGCATCGCGCACAACATTATGAGCCAAATTGCGTTCGCCCCCGTGTGCACATCGAAGTAGATGAACGCCCTGCGCATCAATCGAATCACCACAAACACAACGAGGAGAACCCGGCAATGGCGGATGGGGAGCCCGAGACGGTCGCTACCGCAAGTCGTAAACCGGGCCTCGTCAAACGGCGGGTGGAAAATATCGGGTAATGTACCAACCAAGCCCCAAAACCCCCGTGACCAAGACAAGAGCTGCTCTAGCACGCCAGCAACATCAGAAGGAAGAGCCGCAATAAGGGTAGAGAACTCAAGAAAGAACAACCCTATCGGCCAAAGTGAGTCGGACACGGAATGTAATTCGGCCTGCTAGTTTAAACAAACGGGAAAGACGCAGCCCGAAAGACCAGTAGAAGCAAACCATGGGCGCGCCACGCACGTAAACCTAAAACGGAAGATCACCTCATCATCAACATGAGCGACAACAGATCGGGGCAACGGACGCATCACCACAATAAAACGCTGGCCAAAATAGTGAGCAACGAGCCCAACTACCCAAAAACGAAGAATTCGCCACAAGAATTGTCGGGATGAGTCCTAAACCGCCCGACGAAATAGGGATCTAGGCTTGCGTACGTTCAAGCGGACCCTCCGGTCGATCGAAAAATACCAGACCCAAAAAGGCGGCGACATACGTAAAACAAACGCCATCGAAAAGATTGCAATGACTCAAGGAAAGCAGGGTTAGGAGGGAGAGTTCGCAAAAGGTATGACGGACGCAAAGCAAAACAACGAGTAAGCAAAGAAAAAGCCACCTGAGGATCTGAAAGATGTGGAAGCTCATCGACCTGAGACGTATCCTTGTTGATGTATGGGGTACATCAAGGTGTTGGTACTTAGTTCCTAGCATGAATGTTGTCCGGGAGATCAATGTGTTGGTATAGGGACAATGTCATGCATGAACGGTCATGTTTGGTGTAGGACCGAATGATGGGGGTGCCTGACATTAGGGGTACCCGTGACGGTGTCTAGGAATAGCGTTTAGGGTCGAGGGTTTGCGCTTTGACTTAGATCGAACTAAAGGGGGTGCGCGAGGCGCTTTTGACGGATTGGAGCGCCGCCGCATTTGACCGCTGCCGCTGACTGTACGGACGACGCTGAAGTTTGCGGACGCTGATTTGAAGCTGAGCGATTTGCTGCTTACATGATTGACGCGATAAAGACGCTGGGGAAATGCCGGGCGCATCTCGGAAGCTGACGTGACGCAGGGTTCGCAATGTCGCGGAGAACTTGTGAGAGGCTTTTGGAGTGCGCCGATTGGTCGCAGCTACAGTGCGGAGGCAGGCACGAGCGCTAAAGTTGCCGGTGCGCGCCATGCAGCGCCGCTGAGTACCGGGACGAAGCGACCTAATTAAGACGCGCGCCGAGCGCCAAACGCTGGAGGGAGAAGTTGCGCGCTGAAACGGCTGCTGAATGTCGGCAAGGCGAATCGGTGACACGCCATGAATTACTCGCTGAGTGGGGTTCGCCGCTCGATTGTACGCGTAATGGTCGTATGGGCTAAGAATGCTACCGGTGGGTCAGCGGCTGGGCGAACTGCACGGGATGGACAACTAGGTCGGCGCTTCATCGTAGGGTTACGAAAGGCATCTACCGTCGCTAATCTTGAGTGCGCCACTCAGCTGAATGCAGGCCGGGCCGACGGACAATTGTGTCACGCCACATCGCCGCGAAGTTGCTTGGGAGAGAGTGCTTGGCTCTCTCACTCAACTCACTCACTAACTCAAGCTCAACTCTCTAATGTACGCCGCTCGTCAGCCGGTCAAGCTTAGGAAGAGCAAGCAGAGGTTGAGGCGTAGGAGGAGTCCGCCCAGGTAACGGCTGGGTCGTGAGAACTAGCTCTCATCATGCTGCTTTGTTTGCTAAGTTAGATGATGTGTCCCCAGTGTGTTGAGTGTGTAGAGGAGGAGTTCATGTGGGCAAGTAGGGTGGCTATTACCGCTAGCCGGGGTAGGCTATCGTGAGAATAGGATAGGCTATGTGGAGAGTGAGAATCTAGCATAAGTGATTATGTAGATTTCAAAGAGCTTGTATTACACTCTCAAGTTTAAGGAGTTTTATGGCCGCGGGCTTTTCTCCTTATTACCGTGATCATTTGTCATGTGAGTCCTCGTGGTTGGATTGACGGGTGGATGAGTGGAGGCAGCCATTGTATGGCGGTGTTGCTCCACACGAGGAGATCATTGAGGAGCGCGGACTTGAGGAGCCGGTGACCACGGAGGAGAGTTGAAGTGTTCTTGTAGGGTGACGCTGGCTAGTTTTCTCCGGCCGCGGCGACCTCGCAAGGTGGATGGAAGGCGCTTTGTGGAGGAAGTGCATGTGGCCCGCGAAGATGAAGAAAGTTTTGGGCTTCATCCGGCATGTGGCTTGGTCCCTTCCCTTGAAGTTCCGCTTCGGCCCTCCTTGCACCAACAAGTGGTATCAGAGCTAACGGTTGAAATCTTGGAGCATCTAGTGCTTAAGGTTCAGTCTTAGAGCTTATAGTTGTAATCCGAAAGAGTACCAAGTGAGAGTGAGGGTTTTGGAGCATACTAGAGTGGGGGGGTTTCAGATCCTTGAGAGTATGAGTTCCAAAGGGATAGATCCTTGACTAGAGAAAGAGCTGAAGATGTAGTTCTTTGGGGGAGCTGAATAGTTGGCTCAACGGTACTCAAGAGGATAGCTATGGTCAAACCTGGAGTCACGCTATGTATTTCTGCTTTGTAGCAAGTAAGTTGTCGAATACTCGCTTTGAGTAGTCACAAGGGAGAGGATGCGTTTGAGTACTAGTCTTGATGTACTGAGGAAAAGAGTGCGAAAAGAAGGCGCTAGCCTAATCCATTGATTCTAACGCTGTTTGAGAGATCCGCTCAAGGGGAGTCAAGTGGTCCGGGCGGCGTGGAGGTGCTGCATTGAGTAGCACACACTTGAGGTGACCCAACTCAGCGGAGTTGGTGGAGTCAGCGTGAGAGACGAACAAGCAAGGGTGGACTCACCTTTGGGAGCTTGTATGCTCGGATATGTAGAAGGCGAAGTGGCTTCATCGAAGGATTCGAGGGGAGAACTTACCAGCACTTCGAGAAGTGGAGAAGGCTCCAGTTCCATATCGAGATTGCCACGGTATGTGGAGGGGACTGCCCTCCCAAGCACGCTCTTGGGATTAGAGACTAGCTTTGGAGTTAGAGACTAACAAACTGGAATCTTCACATCTGTTGTGGGAGAGACTAAGAGAGGTGTAGAGTGGCAAGCAGTGCCACGTAAGGAATTAGTTCATTTCAGATGCGTCTGGGGTGAAGGAGGCCCAAGATCTAGGATCTAGGGGAGAAAGCTGCCCAGGAATCATTGCTTAAATCCTGACTAGTCTGGTGGACAGATCTAGTGGAATTGATTGTCACTAAAGTTGTTAGTGAAGGACCA
>CM074817.1:1842741-2002876 GCA_037447605.1 Zygnema circumcarinatum
GTGAGGTCCCAGGATCATGTAGAGGAAGTTGTTGGAGAAGGAGGCACTTCATTTGGGAGGAGGCCTACAACAAATGGCGAGAGTACCACGAGGAAGATTCGGAGGACAGTTTTGAACGACCTCATGTTTATGAGGGGGTGAGCGGCAATGGAGAAGACGACATTTTGGATGTGTGAGTTGGGAGGAGAAGTTGGGACTTCTCGGGTTTACCTTTGGAGAATGACTTTGCAGATGTTGAAGGTTCCAACCACATTATTGACAAGGTGTCAATTGGCGCCATGATGATCTGATGTGCAATCGATGCACATGCGCGGAGGGAAGACCATCGCTTAGCTGAGATGGCCCTGGGGAGAGTGCACGGCTACCGAGATTCACGTGAATCAATCAAGGGGTTGATGCGTAAGCTGCAAAGGGTATGCCTGCTAGTGTTGCTGCTTCTTAGGGTGCAATGTTAGTATAGCTTGCAAGGAACTTACGTACCAAGAGGGGGATTGTTGATGTGTGGGGTACATCAAGGTGTTGGTACTTAGTTCCTAGCATGAATGTTGTCCGGGAGATCAATGTGTTGGTATAGGGACAATGTCATGCATGAACGGTCATGCTCTTGGTAGACCTAACATGGGGGTGCCCGTATCATTAGGCAACGGCACGCGTGTCTAGGAATAGTTTATAGGGGTCGTAGGTTTGCGGGCTTTGACTTAGATCGGACCAAAGGTGCGCTGGAGTGCGCGCTTGACGATTGGAGGCGCTGGCCGCACGGACGGCGCTGGGGCTGAATTGTACGGACGACGCGGTTTGCGGACGCTGAGATTTGAAGCGCTGGAGGCTGGATTTGCTGCTGTATTACGATTGGTCGCGACAAAGACGCGAAAAACGCGCGCATCTCCGAAGGGATGTGGACGCAGGGTTCGCAATGTCGGTGGAGAACTTGTGAGATATTTGAGCCGCTGATTGGTCGCAGCCAGCGGCTAAGTGGAGTACGGAGCTGTGTCGTTGAGTGCGCCGCGAGCGCTGGAGTAATCGACGAGCGCATCTACCTGGCGTCGCTGGCGCTGAGCGCCAAACGCTGGAGGGAGTAGTTGGCGGGCGCTGAAACGATAAGTGGAATGCCTACGGCTTAATCGAGACACGCTTACGCGCGACCACTGGCTGGAGTGGGTCTTCGCTGGCTCGCATTGTACGCGTAATGGTCGGCGGCGCATGAATGCTACCGAGGGTCGGGCTAAGCGAAGCGGAACTGCACGGACGGACGGGCATTCAGGGTCGGCTTAATCGTAGGGTTTACGCAGGCGACTAGCCGGGTCGCCAATTCCTCGGTGCGCGCCACCAGCGGAATGTATAATGGCCGCGACGTGACAATGTGTCACGGCCACATCGCCATGGTTGCTTAAGAGAGCGCCTGGGCTCTCACCTCAACTCACCTTCACTCAACTCAAGCCTCAATCCCTCTCTCAATGTAATCGGCCGCCTTCCTGGCCGGGCCGGTCGCTTAGGAAGAGCAAGCGAGGTTGAGGCGAGAGGAGTCCGCCTCAGGCAATGGCTAGTCGCGGAGTAACTAGCCTCATCATGCTGCAGCGCTGAAGAAGTTGTGATGATGTGTCCCCTGGGCGCTATGCAGGGAGGAGTTCATGTAGGCAAGTAGTGCTCGCTACCGCAATGGGTGTGTAGGCTATCGAGAATAGATAGCGCTATGTGGGAGAGGGAGAATTCCAGCATGCGGGATTATGTAGGATTTCACAGCTTGTATTACACTCTTGAAGTTTGGGCTGAGCCTTGCCACGCTTCCTTACACGCGATCATCATTTCCGTCACGTGAGTCCTCGCGGCGTTGGATCGACGCGGGTGGACGCATCGGGAGGCGCCCATTGTGGCTGGGCGGTGTGTTGGGTTCAATACCCAGGAGATCATTGATGAGCTGCGGGACTCTGGAGGGAGCCGGCACTCACGGGAGGAGTTTCGGGGCTGCTCTGTAGGTGACGCTGCTTAGCTCACGCGCCAAGACCTCGGCAAGTGGGCGGACGGAAGGCAGCTTTGTGGAGGGAAGCTCGCATGTGGCCCGCGGAAGATGAAGAAAGTTTTGAGCTTCATCCGGGCATGCATTTATCCCTTCCTTGAAGTCTGCTCTCGGGCCCTCCTTGCACCAACAATCCTCAACCAAAGCATCATCAACAAAACGATCAACACATAAGACGAACGCCGAAAGTGGCAAAATTCTTAAAACACCTAATACTAATTCCACCGCTACATTGTTCCCGCGGATACCACAAAAGTGGGAGTTTTAAAGGGCAGGGCGGATACCAACCGAGACCGCTAAAACACTTCTCGGCTAAATTCTATCACAAACGATACGCCAATCGAAAGTAGTAAATCGCGAACGCTGCGAATTCATTCGGGTCAACAGGGCTAACGATACGAAAGTATCGGCCGGCCATCGATGGAAAAGGCAAACCGAAAAGCTCGCGGCCGAAGCCCGGCCAGCATCGGTAATCGTGCTACCAAAGCCAACAAAGGACCTCCTATGGTCGCCTTTAAGCGGGTCCCGTCGCTAGACTCCAAGGTCGCTTACTCCACCGCATGCACGCTAAGAGAGGAAAGCGGAGCGGCCTCGAACGAGAATAAAATGTGCTGACAAAAAGGAAAAAGTGGACGCATCAGCAGGGCCTCTCAGAATCTCGCGAAAAAATCTCATGATCTATCCTACCTTATTAAAAGCTGCTTTGTCACATCAACCTGCAAAACAACCCAATCAGGGTGAAGATCCAACATCGCACGAATGCCATGAACTACGGCCTCGCAGCCCCCAGGGGTCGCCACACCAAACTGGTAAGGGGAAAAATGATCCTGAAAGGCCCCTTGTAACTGAAAACACATAGCGCGGCAACCAGGCCACACAAAACCTCCTTACGACATGGCCGACTTCTTTAAAAGCTTGGGAGGGCAGCCAGATCGAGTCACGTAAGAATATGACTCACGGACGAGGGAACACGACCCTGCGATATGACACAAGCAAGCTGAAAAAGCAAACCAAACCCACTATCCCCGGTGTCTGGAGAAAACACATCACGAAGCAACTCATAAACCATGCCCGAAGGCCCCCCTGCAGACAAATGAGGGGAGCGAGTAAGCGCCCGAATGAAAGCGGCACGATCAAGCACAAACGAGTCGCAGACTGAGTGTTGATGAAGGAAGGGACACTTGGAAGCGCATCGCATGGGAATTCGAGATGATCCCAAGTGTCGCTGCTGCCGGCGGGATGGCCGAGCGCTGAGCAGCCAGCATGCCTCCTGAATCGCTGCAATGACTGCCCCGACCATGTTTGAGCGAGGCGTCCGAAGGGAGGGCGGGCGAGTGGCGGCAGACGCCGACAGGGCACGAATGCGATCAGCGTGCTCGGCCTGCAAAAGCTCCCAATCCCCACCCAAAAAACGAAGACATCGCCGACGGGTCTCGCGAACGGCGCTGGCCCCACCACGAGGGGGCAAAATTAAAACCCAAAGGGGGAAAAGAAGAAGGACATGCCAAGCGTAAAGAACATCCGATGGATCACACTAGCACGCAGCAAGAGGCAAAACGCGCAGCATCACTAACACAACACGCAGCCCTCGATACGAAAGCGTAAAGACGCAGGACGACGGACCCAACAAAACGACCCAAGGACATCTAAAGACCGAAAGACACGCCCAAGCAGAAATGGATCTGAAACATGCAAAGCAGGTAGACCTGTGGGCGGCAAAGTGACGGGTAGAGAAGAAGAGGGAGTAGAAGAAGGGTCGACAATGGGAGGAGGACGAAGAGGACACGCCGCGCAGCATGCGCAGCTCGGACCTGGACGCAAAACAACTCCCATAATGACCACAGGAATTGGATAGGCCTGGGGCGAGCAGCAGGAGGGGAAGAAGGAAGAGGGGAAGAACGGACAGGAGGGGGAAGAGCAACAGCAGATGACAAGGCAAGGGGGTGGGAAGGGGAAGGGGAACGAGAGGAGCGACGAAGAGGCATGACGAAGGAGAAGGGAATGGATGAGGGAAGGGAAGCGGGTGGGCGGGGAGGAGAAAGGGGAGGGAAGGGTAGGGAAGAGAAGGGAAGGGACGGGAAGGGGAGGGAGAGGAAAGGAAAGGAATGGCGAGAGGAATAAGGGTACGGAAAAGAAGGGAAAGGGGAAAGGATAAGGGAAGGGGATGGAAGGGAAGGGGTAGAGGAAGGGGAGGGAAAGAAAGGGAGAGGAGGCGGGGGGGGGGGAGGAAAGGGAAGGGAAGAGGAGGGAAGAGAAGGGACAGGAAAGAGAAGAGAGAAGGGAGAAGAAAGGGGGGAATACGGGAAAGGAAGGGGATGGGAAAGGAAGGGAGGAGGGAAAGGAAAGGAGAGGAGGAGAAACGGGGAGGAAAGAGGGAAGGGAAGGGAAGGGAGAAAGGAAGGGGCGGGGAAATGAGAAGGGGGGGGGGAGAAGGAAAAGGAAGGGGCAGGACAAACGAAGGGATTGGAAGGGAAGGGATAGGGAAACAGAGGTGGAGGAATAAGGAAAGGAAGGGAAGGGAAGGGACCAGGGAGGCGACGGGAAGGGAGAAGGGAAACGAAGGAGAAAAACAGCAGAAAAAGGGTGGAAAGGGCATAAAAGGCGAGAGCAGCTCAAAAAGAAGAAGCACAAGGACGAAGAGACGCAAAGGGGGAGACAAAAGGGAAAACGCAACACAGCAAGACAAGCTACGGCAGAAAATGTCAGAAAACAAGGCGAGAAACGTTAGAACAGAAAAAACCCCAGCAAAACAACAGCAAAACAACCAAAAACAAAAAACAAAAAACGAAAAGAAGCACAAACAACAAAAACAGAGCAATGCAGCAAGACACGCGACAGGAAAACGCAAAGACAACGACAAGAGGCTGCCACGTGGCCGCGGCAGAGGCAGCGGCAGCAGGCGCAACGGTCGGAAGCGACAAACCACGAACCACAAAATGTTGTCTGAACGTTTTCTTCACGTATGTCTATTCATGTACGCGTTGTATTGTTCCGTCCCCTGTTTCACACAGGTGGCGCGTCCAGTTCCAGTTCATAAACACCAATTCTTTTTCTTTGCTTTTACTTTTTTAAATAAAAAACATTTACAATTCTGGTCCACCGCAGCTCCTTTCCGAGGAGCTCCTCCGAAGCACCAGCTGTGAAGGGGGGAGTGGCGCCCCCTCCCGTCCGCCATGGCGGCAATGACACGTGGCATTACGCGTGGCATAGACGTCTCCTACAGCGCCAGCTGTATGGCGGCCATTTGCAGAAAGGTTCCACGTGGAAGCATAAGGACTCGCCACATGGCGAGTGCAGAGACGGTCTGCAGTCTGAGCAGCGCGGAGTACGGCAGCCGCTACAGCCGGCCCGACCGCTTCCCGCGGCTCAAGAGGAGCTCTGCAGCGCAGCGGAAGGTGGCTCCAGACCTATGGCTGCAGGGCCTGGCGGAGAGCGTGGAGGAGGTCTGCAGTGGGAGAGAGGCAGCGGGGGTGGCGGGGAGGGAGGGGGGGGGGAGGAGAGAGGGGGATGGGGACGGGGAGGGGGAGGGGGAGGGGGAGAGTGAGGGAGAAGAGAAGCGGGAGGGAGCGGGAGTCGATGAGCAGCTGCACTCAGCACTACTGAGAGCAGGGCGGTTGGATGAATGTCTCGAACTTCTGCGCTCGGCGGTTCCCTCTCCCACGGCGGCCATGGCTGCCGTTCAGCCCTTGCAGCTTCTTCCCCTCGAGCGGCGACGGTAAGTTGCAGCCTTTGCTTATTGGGTAGGGCAGGATTTCTTGAAATATGGAGGAGGAGAGCTTGAGAAAGGAGGTGGGAGGGAATGGTTGCAGGGGAGCTGATCATGTGAGCTTTTTGATAGCAGCAGTGGAGGTGGGTTCTGTCGACGTGGCGTTTGAGTATGCTGGGACTCTGCCTCCAAACATGACCACATACAATGTGCTGCTGGCTGCATTTCTGCTGGCTGACCACCAAGCAGCCATGGAGCTCCCCCTCACAACAGCTCGAGGTCGAGGTCTCTCACTCGACCGGCTCTCATTTGCACTCCTCATGTGCTCAGCTCTGAAGGTTCGCTCATCAAGTTGACTTCAGAGCCGCCTGCAGATTTAAATGGAGTTTGCTGTTGGAAGCCATGGGTTAAACTGTTTTTTTTTCCTTCGTCTTTTTCCTTCTTTATGTCTTATTCTCCTTTGTGAGTTGTTTTTGCTCGTGTTGTGCAGAAGGGAGATATGGATGATTCAGAGAAGGTATATCGGGAGGCACTGTGTGCAGGTGCCTTCCCGGACTCGGTGACCTTTGAGGCCATGGCAAATGCATGCAGGGCACATATCATAGCAAACGAATATGGCGTGGTGACAACGTTACGAAAATAAAAGGCACTGCTCCTTTCTGGCATTCATTTGCGCCCTAAGGGAGCATGACCTGAATTCAGAGAGACAACAATCTACATAATTTTTCAGTTTCCAACATTTTTTATTCCAAGCAATTTCTGCACATCAATAATTCATATCAAATGAAAGGCTACTTATAATATGGACGCCCACGGAAGCCCCTTCGCTTTTGAACCGGTTCCCATGTTCAAGTCGGTGAGTAGACGCCTTATGGTGAGTTGACTTCATTGCATCCTTGAAGATGTTTATAGTCAGCTTTCAAGACCAGGTTCGGACGGAGTTCTGGCAGCTTGCTGCAGCTGCGACGACAAAACCATCCCCATCTCAGTCAGTACAATAAGACAAGCTGCAATGGCATGCCCCGGACCCTGCGAAAAAGCTAAACCTGTGAAACCTTCCCATTAAAATTCAATTATTGTGCCGGTGAAAAGAATTTATCCTGAATCTTCGTACCTTTTTCAAATGCTTCTTATGTAGACGGACCGCAAGTCTGCAGACGTCTTTCAGTTCTAAGTGAATCATCGCGTCATTGAAGTCCTGTTCCCCAGAACCCAATCGTCATCACCTCTGTATCGACATTCCCAATGTAGCTGCCGTTGTACAGCACTGCAGACATAAGCCCAGAGACGAAGCGGGGGGAAAGGGGAAGGAGGGGGATGAGGAGGAGGGTAGGAGTGTAGGGGAGTGTATCCCTCCTCACCTTCATGACTTGGTCAAGGGCCTGTGCCTTTGTCAATATGCTCTCTCGTCGCTTCTCCACAAGCGCTGCCACACAATATGTGGCCACTCGTTCCTCGGGAGGAGATGCCACTCCTCCGCTGTTTAGGTGTTCTATGGTGTCCCGTCGGTATGCTCCCAGGCCCCTACTGCTACGAGTTCGCCCCCCAAAATTTGCTTTCCCCTCGCCTGCCTCGAGTGGGCGAACAAGCCCTTCAGGCTCCCTTGAGGGCTCCCAATGAGCTTCAAGAGCTGCTTCAGACGCATCATAGTCTGCAGCCCACATCATCTGCATTTCCGATGCAGAATAAATACCACATAAGCCACAGAAAATAACATTTTCAGCTGTGCTTTGCTGAGACAAGCATGTTGCTGTAAAGAGGTCTCTGCTGTCTGTCTACGCTTCGAAGCGCAAAGCATCTAATTCAGGCATACCTCCCACATGTATAGGGAATCGGCAAAGCTGAGCTCCCGTCGAAAGAGAACCATGAGTGTGCGAACTGCAAAGAATAAGCTTCCAGCTCCAATGTCCGCTGCAGGCAGTTCAGTCAGGTTGTTGAGTTAGACTGGACAAGGATTAAGAGACAAGAGGCATCATAGAGTAGAAAGGAGTAGGGTAGGGGAGGGTTCCCATAGGGTAGAAATGAAACCACTCACTTAAATGCTTCATCACCGGTGGGTCCACAGACTCAAGAATGTTGCGGAGGGCATCAAGCTGCTGCTGCACACCAATGCTCGTTTTGTCCCCTTTGAAGTTCACACGCTGCAAGGAAAAATGGCGCGAGTCCCATGGGTTGGTTCATTCAGCTATTGATGTACTGGAGAACAAGCTGACTGCAAGTGACCCACTTTGCACTCACCACACGCCGCATCAGACGCTCGAAGCACCAAAAAGCATCGCCATCATTGGAAAAGAGCACCACCATTGGTGACATCAGATCACTCATTCCTGCAGAACCCAAAATCCCTGCCCATCTTTTCAAGAACTCCCTCAACGTAGCCCTTCAAGTCGAAGTCAGGTCTGGATACTTTGCAAAGCTATGAAGCCAAGCATCAGAGCTTGCAGCACTATCGGAGCTTGCCTTGGCAGTATCCCACGTCATCGTCTAGCCAAGAATAGACAGCAAGTAGGTCCATCAACCGAGCACGATTGCTCTTTTTCTCGTAAAACTCCAAAGTACGGTCTGTTCGTAAAACATCCACACCTGCTTCACCCAATCCCAATGGCCATATCCACCTTGATCTTCTTTAAATGTAGCCCAATCCGCATTTCGCACTAGAAATGTGCCTACTTTTCAACCAGACCCTTCAAAGAGCAGAAACATAATGGCTCCTCACGTGTCAGACAGTTACGTCTCGGCACAAGACTTGGGAAGTTCAGATTTTTACACCATGCACTCCAGAAAATGAGAAAAAAGGCAAGTGCTATTGAATGCAACCCCACTCAAGTCCACAGAATAATTTTTCATATGCCTAAGCAAGGCATCCTCGCAGCCAACTCTCCGCTCAAGGGCTAAATTGATGTTAAGCTATCTCGACAAGTTTAATGAACGAGAAGTCTTGGCGATATGGTGACTTCTCGAGTATATGTTCAACTGTGGAAGGAAAAATGAAAACATATGCCGTTGTCTCTCAACAAGAGACAACTTCACTATGCCATCAGCTTGTTGAAAGTGAGGCCGTGGACTCATAAATAGTTCAAGGCCCTGGAACTAGGCTCGTCTCAATGAACATGCTTGATTCATTCAGTTCTGCCCAACGAAAAACACACTTAAATGATTTGCATGTGATGCAGCAAGTCTTTCTCACGTGCTTGTGTTGCATCACTAGAGTGGCAGAAACTCCGTCAAACAATACGCATTGGACCAAATGAGTTGTGTAAGATTGAGTATTTGCATACGGACTCTGCTTGAAGAAGTAAACGGTATGATGGTAACGTAATCTGAACTACCCCAGATACCATAATTGCACCCCTGGAAAGAAAGACAAGAAGAGTTGAAAGAAAAGAAGTACTCACCAATTTGGTGCAAAGTCCAGCGCCATTTGCGTGCACGCTCAGAAAGCTCCAATGTACTGAGCCCACTGTCTTGCAACGACTGGTGAATGCCATCCTGCTCTCTCTCTGCATTCTCCATAGCAGCTCCATTTGTTTCTTCAGAGTTCCCCCCATCCACATCCCCTTCGTGGCGGTTTCCTGCCTCCTGCGTGCTTTCTTGAACCACATCAGCCACTGTGAAAGAACCGGCCGGAGCTGCCAGTTCTTGATCGAGAGCAGATTCTGCAGTCCCTTCCTTCTCTCCTGTCTCATTCATTTCCTGCGGTTCCTTGGTATGAACGGAAGGCCTCTCGATGGAGGTTCCATCCTCGCGAATCCGCGGGAATTCTACCACCTCTCCACATCCAATTGCCGAATCAATTTTCCGGCACTCCTCCAGTAGCTGAGCATATGCCTCCCTGTCAGCACGTCAAACTCAGTTTTCAGAATTTCATGAGTCTCATCTACCCCCTCCCCCCTGTTTCTTACGTCCTCTCCTCCCCGTCGTCACGTTTGGAGAGCCCTACCTGCGTTGCAGTCGAGTTCGTCTCCGCTCCGCCAAAGTGCTGGAAGTATCAAAAACGCCCAGAAGAAATTCCCAAACCTCTGGACGGATGTTTGGCTCCACTCCCTGCACATCCCATGATTATCACATGACCATCTGAATTCCATTCCAGCTTCCTTATATGACAAAGAGAAGAGTCGCAAGGGATATCAAGCATGACCCACCCCTTTTTGCACGTGCCGAAGCACACTATCGATGCGCACAAGGCGGCCTTCTTCATCAAAAGCGGCGCGCCAACGATCTGCAGTCAACCTTTTGCGGACCTGCAGCAGCAATGCGGGCCCTTACCCTACCCAGTCAGCAAACCCTGACATTTGCTTACAATCTTGAGCACTCTCCTCTACAATAACAAATTTTGCTGTTCAAATCGTAAAATAAGGATGCATAACCCCACAGGACCACCCACTCTCGGTCGAAAGCGGCTTCCATTGCCGGGCTCCACGTCTACACGCAGAGGGTACGCCTCGTCCAAGTCCTCCCTGACACGATCTCCCTTGAATATGGCCCCGCACGTGGGAAGAAGCTCCCCCATGGAAGCCCTCCCTGCGAGGTAGACACTCCCTCTCTAATCCTTTCCTCCTCTCCCGCCTTCTCCTCCCCCTCCTCTCTGCAGAGCAGTGTTGCAGGACGGCGAGGAGAGTAAGCAGTTGCCAAGCAAGCAGGGGTGGGTTGACTTCCGAACCACCGAAAATACGGCTAAGAAAATAAGGAAATTACAGAATTTGAATGTTCAAGTTCTAAATTCTATAAGAAGCCCTTGAAACCAAGGTTTGACATTACAGCACCAGGCTACTTCAACTTCCTCATTTTTCAGAATGCTCAAATTTAACGTGGCAACAATTGGAAATCATGCAGAGAATGTCAACTTATTATGGGTAGTGATATTTCCACCCCTTTTTTGGATCCAAACACCCCTTCCCGGCCGGGCAGATTTCAAAAGGGATTAAAAACAGAAAATGCTTTTTTCACACCTTTTTGGAATCGATACCCACCTTCTTCCGTCTGCTGATTTTATTTTTGCTAACCAAGGAAAATGATACCCCGTCACTGCATTTTGGAATACTGTATCCCGCCTCCCTGAATTTTTTTTTTGAGGGAAAAAAATATCTGCCTGCCCGAATCCGCTCGGAGCGGAAGATCCGTCCACCACGAGATCGTTCGCGGGTGTACGTCCTTCACACGTGCGTGTCAATCGCATCTGTCGATTTCCCTCGCAGATCGCACCACTGCAGGTCACCGTTCGATCTGCAGCCGGGCTCGATCTTAGCGAATGGAAAGCGCCCACGAGTCCCGCCAAAGCCGAATCGCAAGTGCGAGTGCGCGCGTCCCTCGGCCCGAGATCTCGTGCATTCAGCTTTCAGCCAATCAACATCTGCCACGTGTTAAATTTTGACGTGGAAAACATTGATTGGTCCAAGCTCTCAATGTACAAAATACTGGGTTCCTCAAAGTTGCGACCGTACGACATTCATACGGACAAACTTTTGAGACGAGTTTGGCGGGATACGTGGGCACGTGCCATTCGCTGTGACCGAGCCCGGCTGCAGAGCAAATAGTGATCTGCCGTGTTGCGATCTGAGAGGGAATCGACGGCTGCGATTGACCGCACGCGTGAAAAAAAATTCAGGTAGGCGGGATATTCAAAATGGGGTGATGGGTTATTTCCTTGTTTCGCAAAAATAAAATCTGCCGATGGAGGGTCGGTATCGATTCCAAAAAGGTGTGAAAAAGCATTTTCCGTTTTTCATCCTTTTTGAAATCTGCCTGGCCGGGAAGGGGTGTTTGGATCCAAAAAAGGGGTGGAAATATCACTACCCCTTATTATTGTTTCTGTTGTTCAATTTTCTTCAAACACAAACCATTCTGGCCTTCAATTGTTTTCTTTCTCAACAACAGCAACAACAACAACAACAACACAAGTTCATATTTGGAGTAGTTTGAAAAAGTCAAAATGAAGTAAATTTTTGTTTTAATTTTCTCAACCGTTCTGGTGTTACGTGTGCCAACCAGTAGCGAAGACCGCCACGAGTGCAGTTCGAAAGGGGTCTAAACCACAAACTGAAGCGGCCTTTTGCAAACCAGGTTTTTAGTTTTCGGCAGAGAGGGACGACTTTGAACTTTACACGAGGCACATCCAACGGTTGGATTTTCAACGTGCCTTAATTTGCAATGGTCACGTCGCAAACCGCTCGCTGCCCGAGCCATCGCTGGGGACATGGACCATTGGGAGCAATGATTCGCCGACCAATGGTTGGCAACCATTGCAATTTGGAATGGTTGGCAAAAACCATTGGATGCAACCATTGGCAATGTCGATTCCGTCCGACGCCAATGGTTCGCCAGTCGCCACTATTGGAATGACAGCCATTAAATCCAATGGTTGCTTGTGTCGCGAATCAATGGTTGGCAGTCATTGCCAATGGTTGATCCAACAGTCGCCCAAGGCCCCCTAAGGGGGCCGCAACCATACGCTAGGTCCGAGCATTCAACGACTGTCTCAGTTTCAGTTTGAGTCCCGTCCGCATGGAAACCCTAGCCATGACGGGGCGTGACGGCTGCGGCCGCCACTAAAGCCGCAGCGCCTCTACGTGGAAGCCCTTTTTGGCTCCCGCGACTACGGTATTGCAAACCCTAATTTTGCTCTCCGCCTGCTGGGAGAGGCGAGGTCAGCGACACCGCCATGGCCGTCTTCATGTTCATCTGCAAGGAGGACGACGGCACCTGGAACGCCAAGCAGGTGAGTTCTCTCTCGTCTCGGGTTGAGGTTTTTGTCCTTGAAACGGTCACCTTTAAGCCGATGGCTACCTGGACCGTCTATAAAATGAGTGGATTCGAAGGCGGCGTGGCAAAGAGATGCAGTGAATTGTGCAGAAATAATGCGCTAGCTTTACTTGAGAAGGGATCGTCTCCTTTAGCTGAGGCTGGCTGCTGAATCGCAGACGAAGAAGGACGGTGATGCCAACCTCGAGGCAGAAGCCAGCTCTACTTTTGAGCTTGGACGCAAGCTGGTGAATTTGGCCTTGCAAGAGGCGGGGTCTGGAAGTGTTACGTCGTTCTTCAGCTACACAACCCCCTCCACGGGGGTGTATGAGGCATGCCCTAATTTCCTATGCACCTCCGAGCTGGAATAGGATGTATTCTTTTACATAAATTGACCCTGCTTTTGTAGTGTCCGCCCCCACTACAATTCATTTGAACAGCCGAGTCTGGTATGGGGTCAGGTGATTGTTGGAGGTGGTGGCGGAGGCTTTGCTATGGGTGGTGGAGGTGGCGCTGCAGCTAGCGGAGGCGGTGCCGCTGCCGCAGAAGCAGCGCCTGCGGCTGAGGAAAAAGAAGAGAAGGTTGAGGAGAAGGAGGAGTCAGATGATGTGAGTACCAACTTGCTTTTGAGCCTAGCATATAAGCACTTGCTTTGGATGTCTTGGCATTGGCAAGGTTAGAGACACAAAGAGAGGCATGTTGGCTACTTTCGCTGCTAATTTGTTACGTGGGGTTTTAGGACGCTGAGGTTATGTATGTTGTTTCAACAATGTAATGACTATGCGTATAATGACATTGTGTTTCTCTTTTGCTGCAGGACATGGGCTTTAGTCTGTTTGACTAAGCGAGAACTATGGCAGCAAGTCCATGGCTTCTTATATTCAGGCCTAGGGACTATTTTTTTTTGAAGAAGAAGGTTAGGAATTGAAGCCTCCATCATGCATATGTGCCAAAGCAATTTGAGATGTCCATGAATGCAATGTAGCATGTGGACTGTTTGCCGAGCACGTGGACGACCTGTGAGTGTGTGAATGTGAGTTCAAACTCAAACTATGGGTTTGCGAAAACATGATGCTCCTCTGAATTTTAGTGGTTTAGGCAGTCAAGTAAGGCACGGGGATGGGGATCAAGGAGCAGGGGACAAAAGGAAGGGTAAGGAAACTATGGTCCACAATAAAGGTAAGTCACACAATGAAGGATGCACTATACAATGTGGGTAGATATCACTTAAGCGTTTGGAGGAAATGAGGGCTACACCGGTTAGAGGAAATTGGAGACAGTCCAAGGTATTGATTGACTAACAGACATGAGTCCCTGAACTCTTTGTACTGAAGGTAGTATTACATGTCACATGGAACCTTTTCAGAGCTTGCATTAATGCTTTGCTGGACAAGGTAGGGGATATTTTGGTTTGTGGCCGAATGTTGCACCAGGAGAACGTACCAACCTTCTAGGAAGGTGAGGATCAGCGGATACTGTTGTGCCATGTGCATTTAGTTTATCTAAAAAAAGGACGAGCACTTTTATGTCTGCTTAAGATTGGTGGGTGCCTGCACAAGGCTCGAAGTAGCCCATGCACGATAATACCGCGGCAAGTTTGGTACATATTGTGAGTTCATTCAGTGCATCATCCTATCTGAGGCAATGACGAACACGGCGCAACAACCTGTGGTGGTCATTGTCGCCCACTTTTAGAGCTCAAATACAAGGTGCTTCAGGCAAGCTTGAAAGCAAACGGTTAGAAACAATACTGAGGCAGGACAGTAATCGGAATGATGAACGTAGAACCACTCGAGTACCAAGTTAGTTGAATAACTTGGAGGCACTACTCAAGCATCGGTAGAGAGTCAAAGTGTGGCCTGTTGTGTGAACACTTGAAGGGTCAATGGTCCATTTGCTGTTATGGAAAATTTCAAAGCTGTCTATTTACACGGCCTGGACCAAACACTGGACTTATTACAAGCAGTTCTATGAAACCATTAGGCACATCAAGGCTCCCCAAATAATGTCATTGGCCAGCGAATACCTGTCCACAGACAGTTTCAGCAAAGTTATTGTAGGGTAAACTTTTATTCAGCTGGCTGGTCTTTAGTTTAATGATTAAAAAATCACCCGTTGCACGTTTCCTAACACTACCTACACCTTGGCAAAACTACGCTTGGAACCCCTGATTCTGAGTAGCCTCCTGTTAGCCTGTGATAAAACTCCCCATTTCTGTCGCCCACATGTTGTAGCCCATCAAGATCGTACAGAAGCAATTTAACTGTCAAGAAGTGTATGTTTGAGTCTCCTTCGACATTGCTTTGTTCAACATTTCTCAAGTTTCGCCTGCTTGGTGTTCACGTCGGAGTCATGGTTAGAGTTGGAGTTTTTGGAATACTCGGACTATCGCCAGCGTGACAGCTGGCAAGCCATGATTGGAGAAGTTTTGGCCATGGCATGGGTTGAATAGAGAGTATGGTCCCATGGCGGAAGATGAGAGCGAGGGCCTCATAGAAGAGCTGGCAATAAAAGGAGTAAAACATGCTCAAGCCATGGCTGTGGAGGGGATGGATAGCTCTCAGCTAATGTTGCTATTATTGCTTACTAAACAGCATCAGCATCAGCATCAGCATCGGCATCAGCATTATGGCATGTAACTTCAGCGTTTTAATAGTTTATTTAAAGATTTGATTGATGCTGCATGAGCAGCAGCAGCAGGTCATTCTTGTTGTTCATGGCACATGGTGGAGGGCACTTTCCTGCGAGTGAATGGGAGGGAGGGAGGGAGGGAGGGATACTTGTTATCGAATTATTGACCTGCCTCCACCGCTTGTGTTTGGGCGTCCGTACGCCGCCCGCGTTTTCCGTACTGTACTTCCTTTTCGTCCGTACTCCCGGGCACTCGTACGGCAGTCCCCCAACACAAGAAGCAATACTAAGCTAACTCTTTGTGTCTGCGTGGCCTATCGCCGCGCGCCACGTGCTCAATCCCGACTCCTAAGGACCTCGGATATCGGCTAGAGACCTGCGACTTGTGTTTAAAACCAATAAATGGGTTAATTATTGGGTGTGAGTTTCTCAGTGCTGAATTTTGTGAGACGACTGTGTACAAAGTTTTCTGCGAGGCATTTCTATCGAGAAATCAAATCCTTAGAATACCAGTACAGTACAAGGTACATTGGTATGGCCGAGCCTTGCCGTGTAGTGCACTCCATGGTGGCCTTTGCTCCAAACATTTGCACTGTTCTACTCGAATCAATTCAATGTGGTGTTGGACTCTAAAGAAAAACTCTAAAATTCGCTTGTACAAATGACAAATGTTCATACCTACGTTCCGGCCGACAGTACGTGACAAGCAACCCACGATCAATGTCCTTGAAGACAATGTTAGGTATTTGTTCTGTGAAGCGCTGGCATGGATCTCACAACGGCGAACGTACATTGACAACACCAACATGGGAAACCACCAGGAATCATCCGGTCACAGAGGAGAGGACCTAAGCACTAAAAGTAGGCACAAGTAAAAAGCTACCGCATGAGCTGGAGGCTGCTGCACGTCGTTACGTTACGTTACGTTACGTTAGTTCCTAGACCACAATGAATGTGCGGTTGGTTGCATGATGAATGCTCCTCTCTGCGCGCGGCCAGGTCACGTCACGTCACATCACGTCTGTCACGTCCGACAGCAGCCCCTCGGCTCCGACCCGTCCCTGCGCCACCAGGCGCCACGTGGCACTAAAAGCGCAGGCAGGTCCACGTGGCGCCTCCAGCCGGCGAGCTGCGCCGGAGCGATCTCCAGGCTGGCAGGTAGCGGCCGCAGTTACATGCCGCTCTCTCCGTTGCGTACGGCGCCGTAACGGCCGCCGTTCCTGGACACTGCGCTCGCACGTGCGGCCAAGCGCATGTCGGCGGCTCCTCGACGCTGCTGACGTGGCGCGCCCACCGCCGCCAGGCCATGCCGATTGACGAAAACGACAGAGGTGATAATGAATACGGACAAGCGCATTTAAGGAGCAGGCGGCAGATCTCGTGGGCCTGCGCCCGTTACGAACTGTACGGACGTCCCTGCGCGTGTGCGTTTGAATGCGGACAAAATCCTGAGATCGACTACGCCCGGGCGGGCGGTCGGTGGATTTTATGGTGGGCCCCACTGACGGTGTACGAACGATCGTTTCGTACGGATGTCGCCGTTGGCGGCAGCTTTCGATGGAGGGGCTCGGGATCGGACCCATCGGGCGCTGTGCGGCCGCCACGTGGCATCTGCCCGCCACAAATATTTCCCACGGCGACGTCAAACGTGGGCCCAGTGGCAGCCCGCCCGGCGGGGCCGTAAAAAAAAATTTGGAATCTTCGTGGGGATCGAAGATCCGCCGTCCATTTCACTCGCGGACGATTCTCTGCCGTTCGATCTTCCCTGCCGACAGATCCGTGGCGGGGCCCTGTCCTTGGGACACAGGTTCAACCGCATAGGCCGTACAAGTGTACGCATGTGTCGGTTGAACGACGTCAGCTGGAGTCAGAAAGGATACGTACGGCAGTACGGCCCTGTGGGCGTCCACTGAGGGACGGCCGACGGACGGGCGGGCGGACGGGAGGGCATCATCGGTTATGACGAGGGATGGCTGCTGCAATGGGGGGGGGGGACACGTGGCGGCCACAGCTGTCGCGGGGGCTGCTGACGGGCGGGCGGTAGGGAGGGGGGGAGGGAGGGAGAGGGAGGGTGAGAGGGTGAGAGGGAGAGAGGGAGGGAGGGAGGGAGGGAGGGAGGGAGGGAGAAAGGGAGGGGGCTTGATTATGGTCGGCTTGCTACAGGGGAAGAGGGGTGTTGGAAGGGTGGAGAGGGGGTTGGATTCAGGAGGAGACGAGGCTGGTGGGAGCTTGAAGGAAGCGGTTGCAGAGTTGCAGGGCTGGAAAATGTCGAAGAAAGGGCAGAAGTGGCCGAATCGGGTGGTGGTGGTAGTGCAGCTTTCGGAGGAAGGAAGGAGCGCTCTGCAGTGGGCGCTGAATAAGTGCGAATGCAGGGACGTCGTCACTGTTCTGCATGTTGTGGATGCTCTGCCCTGCAATGGTAGGCCTTGCTCCCTCTCTTCAGCAGTCTCCAGCCTGCAGAGGGTATCCAATCGAGTCCCTTCAGTGAGGTTCCCTTCAAGGTTGCTCTCGGCATATGCATCACACAGAGAACGAAGATACGTCGCATTCATGTGATTATGTCCAAGCCACCTTTCAGTATGCCTGTTGAATCGATTGCGTGCCATGCGTGTATCTCAACCGACTAGGCGGCTCATTATCTGCAAGCGATCAGGCTTCCTTAACATAATCTCTATTAAGAGTTAGTTCAATGGCATGCTTGCATGTTCAATAGCTGCAAGACAAAAACTCTGTAAGCCTATAGCGAAGTTGCCTCTCACGACCATGGAGGAATTAAACGAGGTTTCACATTCCTGACCCAAGCGCACTTCTATCAGGGGGTATCCCTTCTCGTTTCAGTTTTTGTCTGTAAGTTTCGAATACGGGATGGTCCTTCTTCACAGCTCTGTCCCACCGCTCAGAGCTCTGAATGTTGAATGGGCCTTAGTCTCTGTTCCTGCCGGCTGAGGCATTTTGAACCTGAAGTGCTATCTGATCGGTTTAAAGTACGGCTGCATTGGCAGGGAACCTTACGCCAGTAAACTGTGTAGCAGAAGTGGAGCTCGAAGTTTACAAGGAAGAAGTCGCCCGTTCATGCTGGGAACTTCTTTGTCAATTTCAAGACATCTGCGAGAAGAAGCAGGTTCGTACCGTGGCTGCTTATCGCGAGTTTCAGTAAAGCTGAATCTGGAACGGAATTTGTTCTGAATCTGAATAGCATGAAGGCGCAAGCTCTCTCTCTCTCTCTCTCTCTCTCTCTCTCTCTCTCTCTCTCTCTCTCTCTCTCTCTCTCTCTCTCTCTCTCTCTCTCTCTCTCTCTCTCTCTCTCTCTCTCTTCTCTCTCTCTGAGGGTCGAATGCCTTGTTGGCATCCTACGATTTCTCGCGAATGCTTGGACAATGAATGGTGCCCGCTGCCCTATCTCTTCTAAAAGTGTGAGTTTTCGCTTACAGGTAGAGACATCAGTCCTGGTCTCACATGGAGTAGACCCTAAAGAAGTGGCTGTGGAGGAATTTTCGCGGCTTGGGGCCACAAAAGTCGTCATTGGAGACTATGGGTGAGATGTGATCTTGCTGCAGTTCCCTTTGAGGCTCGATTTCTTTGAGGGGAAATTTCTTCCTGTGAGGGGATTGCACTTTGAGTTTGAACTACAGAGCAGGTTGCTCAATGACTTGGTGTCTAACGAATTGTGTGAACTGACTTGCAGTAAACGAATGAGTGTGAAATACGTGGTCGACCATTTGCACCACCAATCGCTGCTTTACTGCGTCAAAGCTGGCCGACTATCATGCATGAAGAATGGAAAGGTCTCCAAGTTTCTTGGTAAGCAGATCTTCCTGTTCTTTTCCTTGATTTTGTAGTCCATATTGCATCATCTATTTACACAGTCCCTCTACTTATGAAGTTTGAAACCCTATTTTATCGAATCTGGACGAAATGCGTGGCAATGAAGACTGAAAACTTCAACTGAATGCAACTTACTGCAGGCACATCCGATGACGAATCCGTGAAGCCCCCTGAGTTAAGCGCATACCGCTCCAAAAGTAACTTATGGAAAAACGCAGCATCGAAATATAAGATTACCCGAGTAGTTGGACAACCTGCTGATCGTCCCCTTCCCCTAGCCTCCCCTCTCCGTGTATTCGATTCCCCCCTCTCTGAACCTGCTCATCCCCCGCGAATTCCCCCCTTGGAAACTTCCTATAAGCTGTCGGCTGCCTCTCCCAAAGCTAACCCTAAAGTAGATGCAGGTCTGCCTATTCCCACTCGTCGAAATTCGAGTGGAGATTCTTCTGTGAACCCTTCTCGCTGTCCTAGTCCAAGCAAAGCTGGTCTAATTCCCAGCTCCCCTTTTAGTAGGAGAAAGTCCGTCTCCAAATCCGGCCCTGTTGTCACCCCTCTGAAGATAGATTCTCTCCCATCTTCAGCCGCAGAGGGAATGCCGAAAACCCCATCGGGAAACAGAACTCTTAGCCATTCGAATTCTGGGAATAGTATTTGGGCCGGAACTGTACTTGATTCGGAGAGAACAGTGAGGGAGTTTGTTCATAGAATTGCCAATGGAGGGGGGTCTCTCAGCACCAATGGGGCTCGTGACGTGACAACAGGATGGCCATTTGGGATGAGTTCTATGGCGAGAGTGTCCAGCTGGACAGGCTCTCTATTGGATGTTTCAGAGGATGACGTGGCATCTGCAAATGATGGAACATCGGAGAGAGTGCCTGAGCTTGAAGGCTTGTGGACGCAATTCTACAAGCTGGAAATGGAGGTGGCAACAGGATTCTTCTCTGAAAGTAAGAGCTGCAGAATAATTCACTTTCTGAACACATGAGAATTTGATTCGACTGATGGTTTGTTTTTCGCGTTTTGAATGGATATGTCGAACCGTTGGTTTAAATGTTGAAGCTACCGTTTTGTTGGATCGTGCCAATCTCTGATGTTGACAGAGGGAAGCTTCGTGTACTATTATTACCTCTTGTTATGTCTGCCTCTTCTTCATCCCTGAAATCTGACATTAGACTTTTTCCTATTGCAGGCCATCTTGTTGGCAAAGGAGGGTGCAGCAAAGTCTACCGCGGAATGCTTCCGGATGGTCGACCTGTTGCCATAAAACGCATGTTTCGAGAGGGAGGGGGAGATAGTCAGCAGGAGTGGCAAACAGAGGTAGCGATGATGACAGAAGTTCGCCATCGCCACGTGGTGGGTCTACTCGGCTACTGCGTGGATGCAAAAGAACGAATTCTCGTGTACGAATATATGGAGAGAGGGAACCTGGAAGCGAATCTGCATGGTGAGATCATCGAAGCAATCGTCAACAGTCAATGGTTAGGCAGCCCTTTTGCGTTTGGAGAAATGAATGGGTGGGGTGGGATTGAGTCTGCTATCAGTAATGTGGTAATTTATGTTGAGAGTTTGACCGTTTGAACGATTTTCCCTTTTCAGATAAGAGCAAGGAGGTCTTAAGCTGGACAGTCCGCTTGCGAGCTGCAATGGAGGTTGCTCGAGCCGTTGAGTATCTCCACGACTACTGTCCAAAAAGCATCATCCATCGGGATATCAAAGCAAGCAATGTGCTTCTCAGCAGCAACTTCACTGCAAAAGTGCGTATTCCCTCGATTAAAATAACCATATTATGATGATAACCATGTTATGATGATGATGATTCGTATCAATGTTCCTTGAAAATATTCACTGGACAGATCGGAGGCCTATACAGGCAAGTGATATTTTGAAACCTGAAGTTGTCAGACATTCATTTTTTTTCTTATTCCAGCACTAAGCTCTTAATTGTCATAGCCTTTCTCTAAGGAGAATGCAAACTGGACTGTATGCAGTTAGCGGATTTCGGTTTGGCGAAGTGGAATCCGGGAAGCTCAATCAGTATTACAGCAGAGGTGGTGGGAACATTTGGGTGAGAGCTAAACCACCTTTTAAAACTGCTGCAATCTGCAAAATCGCACTCTTCTCCTCCGCATGCTCTCCCATCTACCCCTCCCTCGCGCTTTCTGACTCTCCTTCCCTCCCGAATTAAGCTTGGTAACGTTTGAGATATGAAAGCAGGTATCTTCGTGCATCCATCCGTGGTCTGCTTTCGCATTTTAGTAACCGTTGTGCAAATTGTCTCCAGCCGGTTTTTGGAGACAAATGTATGGAAACTTCTTTGAGGTTGAATTCAAGTCTGTATTCTCAATTATCTCAAAAAGATGCAGTTGCTAATCAGTGCTCTAAACGTACCCCTCTACTGGGCTTTTGATGCAAGCAGATATCTCGCCCCGGAATATTTTATGTATGGCAAAGTTAATGAGAAGACGGATGTGTATTCTTACGGGGTGATGCTCCTTGAGCTGGTGACGGGCCGCATGCCAATTGATGTCACCCGGCCTAAAGGCGAAGAAAATCTCGTTCTATGGGTAAGATCTAATGTCCCAACTTTGACTATGTGGACCTTTATTTCTTGTTTTGGGTGTAGACACATGCCATGACATAGTTCAACCATGTCTCCATGAGGTAGAGAGGTCTTGCATTCAAACCACGTGTGCCAGTAGTAGTGGGTCAAATGTCCATTAGACCTTTCTCCATAGAAACTGTTGCTGTTGAAATGACGCTTTTCTATGTGGGTATGGAGGGGATGCAGGCCAAGCCTTTGTTGGAGTCTGGCAAAATAGGAGACCTTATTGATGAAAGGTTGGATGGAAAGTACGATCAGCCGCAAGCATGTCAAGCCCTGCATGTTGCCTCTCTCTGCCTGAGAAACAACGCTGTTCGAAGACCGTCAATGAATGAGGTAAAACTGACAAACCCATCTCAGGTGGTCATGAGGGTGTTACATGATGAGGTGGAGTCTGAGAAAAGGGAGAAAACAGAGGGAGAGATAAGGGTCGGAGAGAGCGGATGCAACTACAAATTGTGTTGTTTCATTGACCTTCGTGGGTCTTGAATAGCAGGAAAGTAAATTTGGTGAAAGCCAATTTCCCGTTCGATGAAGCCAGAGGGAGTAACAAACAGATCTCCCTCTCTCTCTCTCTCTCTCTCTCTCTCTCTCTCTCTCTCTCTCTCTCTCTCTCTCTCTCTCTCTCTGCCCGTGCGAGTGCAGGTGGTGCGTTTGTTGGAGGAGCCTCTCAATGAAGCTCTCCTTCGTGACACTGCCGGTTTGAATGGCCGACCGTTACGGCACTTGAGCATGGGACAGGATGAGTTCTTTTCAAAGGAGAATTCGACTCAGACATGGAAGAAGTTTGCAGAACTTGCTTTAGATGGTCTGGAGGATACGACAGATGGAAGGAGTTCAAGCTCATGCAGTATCGAGGTATGCTTATGCTGCGAGACATGGCTTGGCTCTTTTTAGTAGGAATTCAGTGGTCGAACGTTGTATGGTTTTTACTTCGGCTTCTCGACTCACCTTTGCATGTTGTCGTCCCTCCCTTTCCTTTTCTCCACTTCTTTCTTTCAGAGGCCTGCAGCAGAAGAGTACCTTGAAGAACGGATGAGTCCGCTTGGTGATGAAACGTTGAGAGCAGAGTCCACATCCAATGAAAAATTCAAAATTGTGGATGAAGAAACAGCTGTGAAGAGCTCTAAAAACCTACCAATAAAGACCCCTACGTCGGGGATATGGGCCCTGATGGGCTGAGAAGGAGACGCCGTTATGCGCCGCCTGTCAACTGCACGTCAAAGGGAGCGAGAAAAAAATAAGTGCAGAAGCTGGCTCACCCTGAGAAAGGGTGTGGCTTGGCTCATTTCCGGAGCTCATTTATAACTGCTTCCTATCTCGGACTTGACAGGAAGCAGACGAAGAAGAGCCACGGCGGAGGACTTCATTGAAACAGCTCCCATGTATAAGGAGGGCGATTTAGGAGACTGCTGGAGGGAAGCAGTATCCTGCACCACTTTAAGAAGTCTGCCCTAATAATGGATACAGGTGGTGCAGGATAGGGCTCGATGTCCAGCCCGGGCTTGGAATACTAATAGTCTATAATTGTCCTCAATAATTAGAGTTGGGTATTGCCTACCTTTGGCTCGGAGAGGATCTGTGCTTTATTAGGGAAGCGATGGGAGTAGAAATCAGAGAAAGATGCTGGGAGAGGGGATGGTGGGATCTCTCTCCCATGACAGACTGGGGTTGGAGATTAAATTCGTTTTTTTGTAACTGATGTTAAAAATAATTTCATTGAAGTTGATCTTTTTTCTTTTTATCTTTTCTTATAAATAATGGATACTGACTGGGTTCTGTTCCACCAAGAAGTTTCAATAGGAACGGGTTGCATTTGAGAACATGACCTTCGCTACATTCTTAATGTCTTTGGTGAAAATGAATCAGGGTGAATTTATGTCAGGAAGTGCATGCTGGGCGGGGCAACCATGTCCATGTGAGAGACGAGTCTGCAACTGCGCCTCTGGATGTTAACAAATTAAAATTTTCAGATTGTCAAAACGTAGCATTCATGCCATTTTCACAATCAAATTGTGGAACTGGAGCTACGCTACACAGAGGAGAGAGAAAGCGAAGAGAGGGAGGGGAGGGGGGGTGAAGAGGGGGCGGGGCAGAGGGAGGGGGCGGGTGGAGGGGGAAAGGGGAGAAGGGAAGAAGGTGGGGGAGGGGGTAGGAAGAGGAGAGGGATGGGAAGAGACATGTGTGTGAGAGACGGAGAGCGAGAGGAGAGAAAGAGAGTGAGAGAGAGAGTGAGAGGATGACAAGGGCACTGCGAACTGCAGGATTGCAAATGAGTTGAACAGAAAAGCACGTCTATTTATTAAGAAGGGTGTACAGAGGTGATGGTGAGTGCTGAGCCTTCCAGGGGCGCTTGTCTACGCAGTTCTCAGCGTTTACCTTCTTATTCCCATCCTATTCCCGAAAAAGTCCCCTCCAGCAGTTTGATGATACAATGTACAATTTGACAGCAGCCATCGGCTGCAAAAAAATTACAACCATACTATACAGAGCGCTACAACATACACAACTCTACACCGCCATTTCTGTACACTCACTACACTTTCGTAGTCGGAATGAGCTCAGGGTTCCCTGTCACTCTTTCTCAATATGCTTTCTTAGCCCTACACGTTACCCAAGCCTACAGTTTCTGACGGTTTTCACATAGCACAAGATTCGGTTCTTGTCTGCCGTTTGTACCTTGCAAATTGATTTTACTCCCTTTCAAATCATCCGCCTGAGTCTCGACCAACCACTGGGAAGGACCCTTTCCCAATGCCGCCTGGAGAAAAAACGCGACAACAGCAGGAAGCAACCCCGAGCCATGTTTACTTTGCGTCCTGTCAAACGCAAGCTGATCTCCATCTTCCTTCTCCCCGTCAGGACCACACGGGTTGAAGCATGTAGGCCTGCTGCTAACTGAAAGACAGAGTTCGTCGCTGCCACTGGGTTTGCCACTGCCAAGACCGGGCGAGGAAAAGGTTGCAGCCGGCTCAACAGAATAATCGCAATAACTCCCATGCAGGTCTTTGCAACGTGCAGAACCCGCAGGCTTTCCCGCATTGCTCGACAGCACATTCATGTTCTTGTCATTTAGCACATTGCAGGGGGGTATGTGGCAGAAGTGGCGCTGAAAATCTGCTGCTGGCGGAGAGTGGGATAGGCTGGGAGGTGAAATAGGAAGACCTGCTCTCACAGTGCCATTTGCACTGCTGCCATTGAGTACAGTGCAACTCTCTTTCCTTCCGCATTTCTCCCCCACCCCATCGTTCAAGGGTTTCGCAGGAGAGGGTGCCTTCGCCAACCAGGGATGTGCCAAAATCCCCTCCACTGTGAGCCTCTTACTAGGGTCTAGGGCGAGCATTCGACGAATAAGATCCTTCGCCTCGTCAGAAATGGCTGACCACGGCTCTGCAGAAAAATCCAGGCGGCCAGAACAGACAGCTCTCTTCACGCTCTCCTTGTCGTTTTGCTGGAAAGGCAATTTTCCCGTCAGAAGTGCCCAGAGCAGTATTCCCAAACTCCAAATGTCAGACTCCAACCCATATCTCCGTCCGAGAAACATTTCTGGAGACAGGTAGTATCTGCAATGAAAATTAATCGAAGAGTTAGGTGACATCATTCTCCTGAATTCTGAGACATTCAAAATTTTCGTCAAACACCTGGACAACCAGTCAAACCTCAGTGAAAAAAAAAGTGGGAGGAGAAAACTCACAAAGAACCGCACTGGCCTTCCATCTTGTCGCCACGGCGTAGCGACACCGCCTGCCCAAAGTCCCCCAATTTTACAGAGAATGCAACATCCTCTTCTTCGTCCTCGTCGCTCTCAGCCAAAATATTCCAAAAGCTCCAGCGGCCCCGCCCTTGCCCATGCCCACTGCTTTCTCTGCAAAGTAAAACATTTTCCGGCTTCAAATCGCGGTGCATCACTCCATTCTGATGACAGTGGGCCACCGCCGCCGCCACCTGCTTGAACACCCGCAACGCATCCTTCTCCTTGAACTGCGAACGCCGATTAATCTCATCGCACAGGTCCCCGGCATTGCAGAGCTCCATCACCAGATGCACCGCCCTCTCATCTTCATACAACCCTCGCAACCCCACGACGTTTGGATGCCCTGCGAGCTTCCCTAGCGCCTCCACCTCTCTCCTCACAACAGCCGACCTCCCCTGCAACTTTGCCTTCAATACCGTCTTGCAGGCAAACCTCTCCCCCGTCCTCCTCTCCCTCACAATCCTCACTATCCCATAACATCCCCTCCCTATCTCCTCTTCCATGGCGTACACGCTCTTCACCCCCTCCCTGCTCGCTTGCTGCAACAACATCACTCCTCCACCTCCCCCTCCCCCTCCTCCCTGCCCTTGCTTGTTAACCCTAATCTCCCTCCCCGCCTCTCCCGCCCCTGCTTCCTTCTCCCCCATAGCCTCTCCCTTCCCCTCCCGTCCCAATCCTCTCCCTCACTCCCTTCGACCGGGCCCTTATGTACTGCGCCCCTCGCGGTCTCCGCCTGTCACAAAAGTCCAAACGCGTCGCGAGAGTTCGACGGGTCGGCGTGCGCGCCACTCAACACGTGGGCGACGGCCCGGAACCTTCGGGACAGACAGCCAATGGGAGGCGAGATAAGCGCGTGCGACCACAAAGACGGCGGGTTGATGGGCGGCGCGCTCACACTTGTTGTCGCGGTCGGCGGCGTGTCGTCGTTTTCGGCCGCGGAGAACCGTTGCCGGTGCCGCGCTGGCGGCGCTCTATGTCGGTCGACTGCTCCGTTTCTTGTCGAACAGTAACGGAACTGAACTGAGCGTAATAGAACGACACGACACGGAACGGGTTGGAAGGCAATGGAGGCCTCCCATAGTATTATATGCATATTCTAGAGACTGTTAACTTCATGGTCTTTGCAGGTTTTAGTTAAAAACAGGATCTGGGCAGACTTCATTTTATAGCCTTTTTTAAATGCAGAATTACACAAATGAAGTTGGAAAAGTTAGAACACCCTTATGGCCAAGGAGGTGTCGCAACAAACTTTTGGCATATTCATGTTAAAACAAGGGACTTCCTTATTTGAGTCCTGCAGGAGTTGTGCTCTCCGCATGCTCCAAAGCCCACAGAAAATGGGGCCAACTACTACCGCCTGCTTTTTCGCCGCCTTCGGTCCTTTTCTGAGTCCGTTTCACTCTCACTTTCGCTCTCAGAGTCACTACCACTGTCATCATCATCACTCTCACTGTCACTATCGCTCCCACTCCCATCCGAGCTCTCACTTTCACTACCATCACCGCTCTCACTCTCCGATTCAAGATCCGGCGGTTTCTGCTGCTGCATAATTAGTTTCGGCATGTTCTTCAAGAATTCACGCAGATTATCCGTGAGCCCTCCCAGACCGATAGATGTGAAGAAGTTGATTGCAAAACGTGTGTTCTTGGGATTGTCTCTTGGAAAGACCCCAATGAAGGCCGCCTCCATGCTCGGATCAGATAGGCGGTCATTCAGACTTCGCAGGCCCATATGCTCCGATAACTCCTGCAGACCATGCCAATACAGATACAACTTCAGTAGCAGGTTCTTTCAACCCCATACAGATGCAGATGTATGCAGATGACATACTATGGTTGTTGCATGGGTGAATGCCTGAGTTTCCTATGAAAGAAAGACCAAAAATGGCCCCTTTCACAGGCAGAGAGCTTTGTGACCTCCATGACATCGACCCTGGACGAGAGGACGGAACAAATTGTGCAATACCTGGAACAAAATCTTGATGAAAATACGTGCAGAGGAGGAGGTATCCTCCTCTGTGAGTCGGATGTAGGAGAGGATATCCCACGGCAGCGCGAGCCGTGCGAGGAGATGAGCGAAAAACTTGGCCACGTTGCGCAGCTTGTTCGTTTCCAAACGGTGAATCATCGAATACTGTTTCACAAAGCATGTCTCAAAATTTTCCTGAAACAGCCTGTTAATCATGCAAAAACGCTCACCCAAAAGCCCGTAGTAGCGCAGATAGGTACGCTCCTGAGAGCAACATTCCAACAACATGACGCATAGTTCCATCTGCACAGAGAAGCAAGTTTCAAGCATATTATAAGAATGAGATTCTGAAAGCAAGAGCACTCTTTATCTCTTTAGCTCGCTGACAGCAAGAACACAAGGAACATGCAACATGCAGGAAAACGACAATTTTGATGTTCGAATGATGTGGGCTCATCATCACCTCTTGACCGGGTTCCAACTTGATCTTCATTAGCTTGTGGCCCGCTTCTTCAAAGTCAACTGATGCCATGATGGTGAGATAGATCGTACGCCTCAAATTTACCAAGTTTGTCTCAGTCTGGTCCCTAATCTGCACCATCTGCTCTCTCGCTTCAGCTGCCTCCTCATCCTCAGAAGATCCTTCACTATCTTCATCATCCTCTTCTCCCTCTTCCTCATCTTCAGACTCCTCTCCGAGAAGCTCCTTCTTGATCTTCTCATATTCCTTCTCGTCCTCTGCAAAGTTAGGATTAACCTTGAATATGTCCAATCCTGTCTGTGGATCAAGATCTTCAGCCTGAAGCAAAAGATTGTGTGTAATCTGCTGCTCTGATTCAACCAGATCAAGCTCGGGAACAACTGCCTCGTGTCCTGCAAACTTGGCCTTACGGATCGCAAACAGTCCTTCAATTGTGAACTGAACGCGCTTGTCAATCTCTCCTTCATGTAGAATGGCTCGGAAACGGTCGAAAACCACTGCAGCACAAGATTCGCCCAATAAGAAAAGGAAAACATACCTTTTTCTCTAGCAAACCAAGAAACCCTTCAAATAACATAGTGCGCCTCGTAAAACCGAGAAAGAATCACCACACTCATTACTATGGCCGGCCAGCTCTCCACTTTTAGCACAAAAAGTAGAGAAGAAAAGCAGAGAAGTTAGTTGCTTAACATACCATGTAAACCAGTGGGGCTCACATCCTGCAACATCGCTCCGCATTCTTTCATGAAACCCACTGCCACTTCCACACTGTCATCTGTCGGTTCCTCCAATAGCAATACCAACAGCTCCAATGCAAGCACTTCACTCGCTACTTGCTGGTTCACCAAATGTGCAATAAACCGCGTTGTCGCTAGAAGCACAGGCTGCATTCGACCCCAAAACCACACGCTGTCAGAAAAACTATAGCTTTGCAATCCTGTCCAATATGCCCGGGGAACATAATTCATTTCCAGCAAAAACCCATACAACTATACGCCAGATCTTAGGGTTTGGGGAGGACCAAAACAGCAAGTTCTAGAGTTTCAGAAAGCAACAAGGCAGAATTCCGGGTTTGAGAGAGCCCAGATATCAAATTCTAGGGTTTGACGAGGCCCACAAATCAGAATTTAGGGTCTGGAAAAGCCCGAGGCAGCAAACTGTCTGGTTATCGAGAGCTAGCTATTAAGTAAGAACAGCTAAGCACTTCAAAGATTCAGGAACGCTGGTTCTGCAACATATGCAAGCAGAATAACAGCATAAAATTCGTCTTATTTGACTAGTTTACCTTGTCGTTACGCCTGAAAGCACGTCGGAATTGCAAAATGATACGGGTAAGCAGAAGCTCTCCAAGGTCAGGAAACTTGGTATTCACCACCGCTGCGAGAGCTGCAAATACATGTGTGAATGTAGGGGAAGCCATCTGCGACTTCATGCAGGAGCGCACAAACAGACCCTTCCCCCGAATCAAATTCTCTGACAACAGTTCAGGAAGAATGTTCTTAATGTTGCTCGAGTTGACTTTGTTGACGAGTCCATTAATACTCTTTCTCAGTGCATCCCACGTTATGCGCTGATATTCTACGCTCGACTTGTCGTCTATGTCTTTCATCATCTGAGCCAGCTTGAATGGAGGAATGTAAATTCCCCCAGCCCTTCCGGCTGGCTTGGCTTCAACTACAGCAGCCTCCTTTACAACAGGAGTTGCGCCGGCAGCTTTGACAGGAACAGGCTCCTTCTCCAGTTCCCCATTTCCCCTGCTCTCCCTTTCCCGCACGTAATTTCCGTTCCGTTTGTCTACTCTTTCTTCGTCTGCTGTATCTCTCTTTCTCTTCCTTTCAAAATTCTCATTCCCATTCCTTTCCATCTCCCTATCCCTATCACGGTAATCGTCCCCTCTCGAATCCCTTCTTCTTCCTTCACTACGCCTTCGGCTATCCATGTCATCCCGCCCCCTGTGTCCTCTACTATCCCCTCTCTCACTCCTCTCATCTCTGTCACCCCTCCCTTCTCCCACCACCCCCTCCCTCTCCTCCCTGTACCTATGCCGATCCTCATCTCTCCTCCCTCCCCCGGCTCGGTCATCCCGCCTATATTCCGCTCGAAACCTATCCAATTTCCTATTTTCCTCTTCTTCTTTGTCTTTCTCCTTCCGAGATTCCCACCTGTCGTCTTCATCCGGCTCTGGACTTTCTTCTCTCCTCTCTCTCCCTCCCTCCTTCCTCTCTTTCACGTCATCCTGCTCCTTCTCATACCTAGTTGAATCATCCCCGTCTCTCTCCTCCTCTCGCTGCCCTTCTCTCTCTCTCTCCCGCCGGTTCCTTCTTCCCTCCCCCGCCATGGCCGGCATATTTCTACGGCAACAGCAGCTCCTTCCCAGCGGCCGATGGCCCCAAGCTTAGCGGAGAGCGGCGGATAAATTCACATGTGCACAGTTTAGCGTTGCGTTCCAAAACTGCAAAGTCTAGATCAATTTTTCGATTCGTCCGATACGATACGATTCGGTACGATACGATACGTTTCGAATCACATTCGATCCGGCACCAATGGATGGGCAACTGTGATCAGTACTGTCTCTTTTTTTTGCGTTGCCGTACAGTAGGCAAAAGCTTTGTCATCGTTTTCATCCGTACGACGGGTTCGATTAGGTTGTCAAAGATGAATTTAATGAAAATGGAGTATAGTTGCCGCGAGTCTGACGTTGCCACGTCGCGCGTCCGGATTTGTTGTGCTTTTCGTTGGATCGAATGCGCAGAAAATGGGGTATATCGCGTAACCATTCAGTCATTGCCACGTGTCATTTTCTACGTACGACAGCGTTCGATTTGAATGTTTTATGTGACCTACGGATTCGATTAGGTTGTCAAAGATGAATTTAATGAAAATGGGGTATAGTTGCCGCGAGTCTGACGTTGCCACGTCGCGCGTCCTGATTGGTTGTGCGTTTCGTTGGATCGAATGCGCAGAAAATGGGGTATATCGCGTACCCATTCAGTCATTGCCACGTGTCGTTTTCTACGTACGACAGCGTTCGGTTTGAATGTTTTACGGGACCTATTAGGGGGTGTCAGACTTAAAAAATTTCAGTACGCTTGTTCGTAAGTTTGACATCAGAACGAGTACTCCAGTATAATCGCGATCCTTCTGCGGCGGATGACTTTCGTAACCTTTTTTTTCGTAACGCTTTTCGTAAGATTTTGTTAAGTCTGACACCCCCTATTGTTGTAAATAGGGTATGTGTCGCAGCGTGTTTAAAATGGCCACGTGGTGCATTCTTATTGGTTCAGCACTTGCGTGGATCTAATGTACAGTAATTTGGGTATATGGATAACCAGTCAGTTATTGCCACGTATCCCTTTTTTTTTTTTTGGATCGTCGAACGGAATGAGGTATACCTCTTATCCAGTCAGAAATTGCCACGTGGGTGCTGTAGTGTGTTTTTGGATCGTTTGTAGGAAATGGGGTATGTCGCTTATCCAGTCAGGTGGTGCCAAGTAGCCCTAAAATGAGAAAAAAACCAAAAAAAGACATAATCAATCTAAATATTACAACATGAGGCCTCAAGTTGTATTAATTAGTTTGATTTTTTTTTTTTTTTTTTTTTTTTTTTTTTGTTTGTAAAAGTCACACACGCAAATACACACACACAAACAGTCACAGGGAAAAAAAAAAAAAAAAACAATCTTAATATTACAACATTTGGCCTGATGTTGTAATATTGAGAGTGTTCTATTTTTTTTTTGGTTTGTTTAAAAAAAAAAACAATCTAAATATTACAACATTAGGCCTTATGTTATAATAAAAAGTTTGTTTTTTTTGTTTTTTTCTTTAAAAAAAAATCAATCTAAATATTACAACATGAGGCCTCACGTTGTAATAAAAAGTTTGATTTTCCTTTTTTTTTGTTTTTTCTGTTAAAAGAATGCGCACATTCAAACAGTCACACAAACACAGACACACAAACGCACACACTCTCACACAGAAAAAAAAAAAAACAACAAGAAAACAAGAAAAAGAAAACGAAAGATAAAAAGGTGAAGAAGAAAATGATGAAGAATGCGAACATCATTATCTCCAAGACCGGGTCCTTCCGAAATCTGTCCAGGGTTATTTGCTATACAACACATGAGTGTAAGTGTAAGTACGAACCTTTTTTCATCAAGATCAGATGTATCCGACATTCTTCGATCTTTTCGAACATCATCATCTCTAGGACCGGGTCCTTCCGAAATCTGTCCAAGGTTATTTGCTATACAACACATGAGTGTAAGAGTAAGTACAAACCATTTTACATCAAGATCTTATGTTTCCGACATTTTTCGAATTTTTTGAACATCATCATCTCCAGGACCGGGTCCTTCCGAAATCTGTCCAGGGTTATTTGCTATACAACACATGAGTGTAAGCGTAAGTACGAACCATTTTACATCAAGATCTTATGTTTCCGACATTTTTCGATCTTTTTGAACATCATCATCTCCAAGACCGGGTCCTTCCGAAATCTGTCTAGGGTTATTTGCTATACAACACATGAGTGTAAGCGTAAGTGCGAACCTTATGTACATCATGATCTCATCTTTACTATCTTATCTCAAGTTTTTTTTTTTTTTGGTAATTTCCAAAACTTCCAAAATTCCAAATTTCCATATGTCTAGCATTTCAATATGTCTAGCATTTCAATATGTCTAGCATTTCAATATGTCCAGCATTTCCATATGTCCAGCAAAATCTTTAAAGTCCGGAGGACTGGCCTGAGGACTGACTGACTAATGGACAGACAACCTAACTGACTGACATGCTGATCAACAGATTGTCAGACACAGACCAAATTTCTGAGTGACTAATTGACAGACGGACTCACAGACGAGTCGACGGGCTGACTGACTGACTGACTGACTGATTGATTTGTCAGTTAGTAACCTCCATCTTTCCTCAACACCCTCTCCTTTTTCTTCCTTCGCCCTTCCACCATTCTCCCTTTCACCACACTCCATGTTCCTTCCTCCTCCTTCCTCCACCAATCATTATTTGTCGGTTTTTTCCATTTCTTTGGTAGAAACAAAATCAACAGCAACACAAGCAGTAATAGCAAGAGCTGCAGCAGCAGAAAGGCAGAGGATCCGCAGCGACAAGAGTGTTGGTTACGGTAGATTTCGGAACAATAGGGCTGCAAGCATCAGCAGCAACTCTTCAGTTAGACAGGCGAGTGTAAGAAAATGGAAGTCGGGAGAACATGAAGAATAGGGGAAGATGATATCGCGGTTGTCCCGTAACCGTTTCGTCATCGAAACATCGTCGACGTCACCGTACCGGCACGAAACGGCTCTACAGTAGACCCCCCCAATATTTTCGCCATGATTTTGGCAAATATTGGGCGAAAATATTGGGTAGCGAAAATATAAGGGTGCGTGTTAACAATAGGCGGGCAGTATTATATTAAAAAGTGGTTTTGGCAAATTCAGGGCGAAAATATTGGGGAGCGAAAATAAGAGGGGCGAAAATATTGGGGGGGTCTACTGTATTTGGACAATCGTCTTTGGACGAGGATGTGGTCTTTTTTTTTACGATTTTCGTAATCGCGGGATTGTGATTGTCGGTTGACAATCCCCGAAACGGCATGATTGTACCGGTGTGTGTTGGTAAACCGTAACAGCTTGTTTTGTCAACTTTTTTCGCCCGCCGCCCGCCGCCCTCCGTTTTGTCGCCACGCGCGCCTCACACGTGCGAGAGGCGCTCGCACATGCGTGACGCGCATGGCGACAAGGCGGGGCACGATTCCTCGTCGGCGGAAAGCTGGAATTTCGAACCCGTTTCGGAGCGCGGAATTCTGAAATTTGGGGACATTTTTGTAACCTATTCCGCCGTACGGACGTGACAGACAGGTTCGGGGGGAGCCGTGGCCCGAATTCAGAAATCGAAATCAATACCTTTCCGCCGCCAAAATCTTTCAATTCCGCGGGCGATGGTCAAGGTCTGACTCCCCCTAATAACCGGTTTCCAATCAAAAGCGATAACCGGAACCGGTTTCCAATCAAAAGCGATAACCGGTTTCCAATTCCGCTAATCAGGAATCTAAATCGCCCCTCGCGCAACTGAACAGAACACATTATTAAGCAGCCTGTGTTCGATCAGTTTCCGTTTCAATTCACTTCACATAATTAAGGTTCGAAGACATTTCTATAAAAAGGCAACGCACGAGGATCTTGATCCGCAGCCTGTTGTTTTATTTCCTCCTTCTTCTTCTTTTTTCATTGGGAGTTGAAGCAGAGAAGCATTCTGAGAAGACCCTAAACAAGAAACCCAGAATTCCACAATTGAACCAAAATCCGCCCCTGGGAACCAGCTGGAAGACCCAACAACAAGATTCAGTTTCCGGAATGAAGGCAGCCACTGCAAAGAAAAAACCCAACTCACGTTCCTAGAGGCACAGAAACATTACTTCCTCTTGTGCAAATCTGCCATGAAAATTGTACACAAAATTGACCCACGACCAACACTGCGATCCTATCTTTCCGATGATGCATCCCTCAGACACATCCAGCTCCTCCATCTCCCCAACAAATGAAGAGCCCGCTTTTCCCATTCAGCTACACATAGCTGCAGCCTCTCTCCCCCAGAATACTTATGTACAGACTTTCCGCATGTAAGGCTGATTGTGATTGTCAACTTTCCTCAGCCATGCAATGCATGGGCCACTATCTCCTTCCCAACGTGAACAGAGGCTACTCCCGAATAACCCATCATCTCTGCACCCCTCCTCTTTGCCCGGGCCTTCTGACTCTGCTTCCTCCAATATCGTCTTGACTCGGGTTTCTGCTTCCGCTTCCTGCCACTGTGCGGCTTTGAGGGGTCACCAATAACGGCCGACCTTGTCCTTCGCCCCTCTGAGCCATGGCAGCCCATTGTCGGCGAATCATCAACTGATCCTCCATGAAGTGCCTCTGAAAAATAGGACCTGAAGTCTGCATCCACGTCATTGAGGGTTGGTGTGCCAATGTTGGAGGGAATAGCCAGAGCGAGCTGCAAACAGGCGGGGTATCACCATGAAGTTTAACATGCTTTGTTCTCCATATAATCTTGCGTACAGTGTGGATCAAGGATAAAGGCAGACTTCAAGTCAAACAAGGGTTGCAAAAGATCCCTACTGCATACAAGGGTCTATTGCCCATACATCCGTATAGATGTTGAACAAAGACTTGAGGGCAGAATGAATGCAGAACACAGGCATTAGCACTGACATGTCAGCTTTCACATGCTAAAAACAGCCTTTTCGTACATTTAAAGCAAAACTTCACGTGCTGTTTCTGTCTTACCCTGTCTTGAATCACAACTGGAGGACGATGAGGTTCCCAACCATGTATAGCTGGCTGAGCAAGCAATAGCCCTGATACAGAAACTGGATGAATAGCAGGAAGCTGAGTGTATGGCATTCGCCTATCGCCTTCAAAGTGTGGCCGGTGAAGCCCTTGTGCAACAATACCCCCCCGTGCTCCAAACATCATTCTGTCTACAGAAGGCATCAATAGCCCATCTCCATAAGCACTTCTCTCGTTTCCAACATGAGCTGCGGCCGTAGGTATGCCCATCTCCTGAGCAGGAAATGGTGGAGGTCGAAATCTCTGCATGTAACAACGAACAAGTTGACAAGCCAAATCTCCAGGAATTCATTTGTACAACGGCTAGCAAGACTAAGCGTGGAGCAAGAGAAAAACATATTCATACATCATCCTCATTTAGAGCACAGTTCCAATGTTTGATTGGTATGCATATGGTTTGATTTGCGAAAAAGGGATACAAACCTGCACTTTTCTCGCGATTCCTAGCTCCGATGCACGAAAGGAAAAAAATGGACAATGCGAACGACTAGAAATTTCATTCACTGTGGTGTACACTATCAACACAATGGCAATTGCCATCCAGATGAAGATATCTTTTGTCTGTTCGAAGTGTACTCTTACAGAGAATCGCTCTCTTGCAACCTCGCACCTGCGCATCTCAGAGTCTTTTAGGGGTTTTAGGGTTTTTAGCCACAACTATCGCATGTAACCATGCATTTAACATACCATTCGTGTCTCCACAGATTGGTGAGCTGATGCTGGTGGTTCCCTGTGTAAAATTTGATCCCTCGGCCTTCGTGCGACCATCTGGTGGTGCTCCTCAATCAACTGCTGCAAGACCATGGAAACAAAAAAATAGGTCATCGTGAATTCACCATCCTTCATCTGATAGTGTGTAATTACACTTGCTCACCACAGGGTTTAAGTATCCTGCAAACCTACCGTTTTTAGACATGTTGGGTTTTTCAAGTATTTCTGCTCAAACTACTCTTTACTGATCTGAGCATACTTAAGCTCAACAGGTGTGAGAGCCCTACTTCGAGCAGTCTTTGTGCCTTCTACGTTTTTCTCCATTATTCACCTCTTCTCACCTTGTTAAACTCCGCATGAACCTCCTCCGTCTGAATCGGTGTTGTGAACAACTTGTTCTTGATTTTGGCTTTCTTCTTCTTTCGCCCCTCCTGCGGAAGGTTTGGGCTCCTAACTTGAACTTCATCTGGACCACCTTTACGCTTTTTGCCACGCCGTTCTTCACTTGTTGGTCGCAGGTCAGCTCCAAATTGGTAACGCGTGCGATCAAGGTCCAAAACGGACAATAGCACCTTCTCCTCGCCCCAACATTGCTGCAAGCTTTGTGCTGCTGCTAAGAACTCTGAACGAACTTCGTCAATGCGATAAGACACACGACCGATGTCATTCTCCGGAGCCTGTAAGAAACCCCGGCAGATGAAGACAACAATCAACACTTGCATGCTATTCTAACTGTGAAGACTCATTCCACCTTTCAACGACCACAGTTTTGGGCTTGGCCGGTTAACGTGATTAGATGTTCCATTTACTCGAATAAGTCATTATGATTCTGATTGTGTAACTACAAGCAACAACATGCAAGTTCATATGTTGCAGCAGCTCATGCCTGTGGGTCCTCAACAGAAAGAAGCTCAGGATTGTCGATATTTTCCCATCCTCGCTCCTGCTTCGACCGAGGCCGCCCACCTCTGGTTGCAACCACATCATAGAGGTAATTGTGCAATTTTCCATAGCACATAAAGAAACCTAAAAGAAGCTTCCCAAGGTCATCAGTGCCAGCCTCCCCCATCAAGTCCTGCAATATGACGGTTCGAGAAATAACATTAAGTTATAAAATGAAGACGGTGATTCAAACGAAAAAGAGCAATTGTTCTATAACAGCCAATGCGCCTAGAAGGAGTATCAAGATAAACTTTCAGGCCTCAAGCCTCGTAACGAGACAAACCTGCAGATATGAAACAACCATGTTAAGGAGGCAATAGCTCCCAATACCGCCACGGAAAGCCTCATTCAAGCTCCGCTGGCCGAGAAAACACTTCAATAATAAACATAATGGTCGCAATGCTGAGTACTCCTGAAGTTGTTGCAGTACAAAGGGAACAGCTCGTGGGCCATTGAGGACATCAAAAGCCACATCGATTTTGAGCCCGCTCTCTCGCATCACAACTTTTAAGATGGGCACTCTTGCAAAAGCAATAGGTTCAAGGTCTTGCACCAATTGCCTCTGCTTCAAACGATTCATCAAGGGGCGCAACCATTCCCAGGCTGCAGCTTTCTGCCGCTTCGAGGAACCAGAATCCAAAATTGTATTTGGAATCCCCTTCCGTGACTCTATTGCAAGATCAACATCGGACCCCGGCAAAGCAAGGCCTGTTGCACTCGACCCAAAGATATGAAGTATTGCTTGAGGCCATATGCAACGGACAACATCGTTAATTTCTGCCACTGCTTCCAGCCGCTGCCGATTCTCGTCTTCTGAAAGCTGCAGCCACTGTAACAACAAACAGCTCTAGTAGCGAATATCAGTTCAAATGTTAAGTTGACAGACTTGAAAGTGACCGAGTATTGCAACAGCGTAGTAGCAACCAAGCAGGAATAACGTGAAGAAAGCGCCGTGACGAAACTATAGCTTGGTGAAATGACGAGAGGAGTTTGCAGTTTGCAGAGAGCCACAGTTCATCTAATTGCTGCCCGACAAGTTACCATATCGTCAAAAAAAATCGGAAAAGCGTAAAACCCAAGTCATTAAACGAGCCCATTTATCAAAGAAGATACTAAGTTTCTTCCTCCTTTGTTCCTTAAAGTATCAAGGCTAAACGAGGCATCGATGCACGGGCCTGGCAAAATGACATAATTTCCCAATGCAGGGAGGAAAGACCCGGTGAACGCTGCTGCCAAGATCTCCACCAGGTCCGAGCAGCTGCGCTGCGCCCTGTAGACCCACGCGCTTCCTGAAGCCGCCTCCCTGAAGAAATAGGACCACGTGCAGTACTAAAAGAAGGTCGTGCTTCCACACTATCCGCATAACGCAAGTACGTTTCCTTCTCCCTTCCTTCTGTATTGTCAACACCCTGCGCAGTCCAGTGCACTTGCAGCGTTTCATCTCCGCTCTCTCCCTCCGCCTCCCCTCCCGCGTCCCCGACATCATCACCCGACTCGTCTCCTACCACAAATGGCTGCGGAAAGTTCCTCTCTGCTCTATCCACTATTTGCTTCTCAGAAAAACCGCCGCTTTCCTTCTCTAATGCCGTCACCATGCTTGCAAGCTCCACAGCAGCCATGGCCACAGCTCACGTCTGGCCTTAGAAGTTGCTTAAGACGCCCCTTCGTCCAGAAATGACGCCATGGAAAGGTGTGCGCTTGCAGGCTCTATGACCGCCTGTCCGCCGTAAGGGCTGTGCTCGCACGGGGCGGCACCCATCGACTGCTGAGGATTTCAGGAATTAAACATTGACGCGATCGGCTTGGAAAATTAATATATATATATATATATATATATTGGGTTGAATGCAAGGGGAAGTCTGGGATTTGGAGCTGGAGAGCTCAGTCCTCTACCTTGCTTCAAGCTGGAAACCAGCATTACAATGTTAGTAAAGTCCGCTAGCAGGCTAGGAGCTCTAGGGGGCGCCCTAAGGTTTGGCTTGGGACATTTTGGTACCAGAGTTTGAACAACTGGGTTTGAACACCAGACCACCCGGTACCCACACCAATGCTTTACCATTAAAAGGCAACCGCGATTGTAAACATAATGCCATACAACCAATTTATAGCGTTTCGCTATATATATATATAAATTGGTTGTATGGCATTATGTTTACAATCGCGGTTGCCTTTTAATGGTAAAGCATTGGTGTGGGTACCGGGTGGTCTGGTGTTCAAACCCAGTTGTTCAAACTCTGGTACCAAAATGTCCCAAGCCAAACCTTAGGGCGCCCCCTAGAGCTCCTAGCCTGCTAGCGGACTTTACTAACATTGTAATGCTGGTTTCCAGCTTGAAGCAAGGTAGAGGACTGAGCTCTCCAGCTCCAAATCCCAGACTTCACGCTATAAATTGGTTGTATGGCATTATGTTTACAATCGCGGTTGCCTTTTAATGGTAAAGCATTGGTGTGGGTACCGGGTGGTCTGGTGTTCAAACCCAGTTGTTCAAACTCTGGTACCAAAATGTCCCAAGCCAAACCTTAGGGCGCCCCCTAGAGCTCCTAGCCTGCTAGCGGACTTTACTATCATTGTAATGCTGGTTTCCAGCTTGAAGCAAGGTAGAGGACTGAGCTCTCCAGCTCCAAATCCCAGACTTCCCCTTGCATTCAACCCAACGCCCCTTTGTACGCTCCACCCGTCGAACCCTTTACCAGCGTAAGGGACCGGGAGCAGGGCTAGCCAATGGCGTAATGCCACGTGGCCAAACGGCTGGTCTCATGCCCATGGCATGGGAAGTCAGCGGATTGTGGTCACATGAACTTTCCCAATGCGGGAGCAAGACATGCCACGGCGGTTGTGGTCGCGCTTCAACCGTAACGCGCGACGCCGCAAAACCGCCGTCAGTCCGTACTATCCGTACTAAAGAATCGAAGGATGATATACAGTGGGGGGTCCTCGTATTTACCACCCTAAGGAGTGCGTCCTCAATATTTTCGCCCCGATTTTGCCGAAACCACCTCTTTGTACGGTAACTTGTGTTAGCCGTACTGTTCGTACTGTTCGTACCGTTGGTACTTTCCGTACTATTCGTACCATCTGTACTAGCCGTTACGGGCTTACGCAAAACTCACCTAATCTCCCCGCTCGTGCCGCCGTAAGAGGCGCTCGCTCTTCTCCCCTTCTTCCTGGCTTCGATACGATACGATAAGAAACGACCGGTACGATACTATACGATACGAGGCGATACGATACGAGACGCCTCGATAGGGTATTGTTCGTACGTGCCGTACGAGCTGAGACGAACAACAGAGCGGAAAACTACGTCTGCGTCGCGATATGGCATGATACGATACGATACTAAACGAGACAGTACGATACGGTACGATATCATACGGTACGATACGTACGGTCCAACATGAACTCTAACAGAATACCGCCCGTCTATTCGTAACACGAACCTTATATATGCAAAATTAATATTTTCGCCTCATATTGGCCGGAACCAGGGTGGAAAATATGAGGACCCCCTACTGTATTTTGAACTCACGATGGCAAAGCCATCAAACGTACATGAAGGAAATCAACATCGGGAACCAAAGGGAGCGGTCACAATGGACTAAAGGTCAAAGAAAAAGCTTCTGAACGGATGTCTACTCCTAGGCTCAACAACACGGCACTAGAAGAAGCCGCGAAGGTCGCCAATATGTGGCGCAGCACGCGTAGGAAGGGGTGGAAGACCACCGGGACGAGCACCAACAACCTCCGCACGCCGGAGGATGGTGGAAGCCAGGCAACGCTGCAAGGCGATAGAAATGCGCTGTCGATAAAAAGCCGCGAGGATCGCTGGGGAAGGGCTTCCTTCTGGGGCTGTGCGCGCATCTCAAAGGAGCGATGGGCGCACTGGCGAAGGAAGACATCCAACCGAGCATCGAGGCAGCCAAAAATCTCGACCGCCAACGGAACAAACTCATCGGCCGAGTCGCGATGAGCATACGCGCGCTCCTTGCGAAGCGCCGCGTCTCGAGCAGCGGCGAAAATTTTAAAACTGCAATTTAAAGTTTGAGTTTGCTTATGAACATAAGCATTTAAGGTTCAGAGAATTTTGTTTCCTAGAAGAGGAAAACAGTTTTCCAACAGGAACATGCTTTCATTGGTTTTTGACATTGTGCTCTGTGAGGGGTCGCCATTTGTGCTCTTTGAAAGGCCTGCGCAATACTGTGAAGGACGGATGTAAATTGTTGGTCGCACATGGCTCTCGAATGGTCCATCAGAATCATCATCATACATCAGAACTCCGCTTGCACTTGTAACTTGAAAATTGAAGTTTGAATGACAAGTGGAGCCTTATTCCTACACCACTTAAGTTCTGCAACTGCAGATGATATGGACTCAATTATCAGTCAAGTTAGAGATAGGATTTGCCGCTTTATGTCCACATGTCCATACCCCTTGTCTTGGGGAAGGGGCAAAACACCATCTCAGTCCTTCCTCATCCAGGTTGGAACGGTATAAATAGAGAACTTTACCACAACATCGACAATTAGGCACACTTAGTCAGCAGACAAGTGTAGATAAAGGTTAGAAAGGAAAGTTTCGTCATTGTATAATCATAAGGGGAAAAGCAGACCTAAGTTTTGCCTCTGTGAAGTCACACGCCGCTGGAAGGCATCAATGCTCACTAGAAAAGTCCCATTGTTTCTTCTTGGTCCCCAGTGCACACACTAAGTCCTCGGTTAGAGGGAGAAATGACGTCGGTACTTCACAGCAATAACACGGCCCACACAATTTCTGGCCGAAAAATGTAGAGAAATTGCCAGGCAACCTCTGCACAGGCAGAACGCATAAGTATGATACATAACGAGGAAGATAGGCGCAGGTTTCATAGCAGAGTTTTGCATAATCAGGGTATATCATTTACGCCGATGAGTAGGAATACAAGCGTAGAACGGGTCAAATAGGGACGTTTATGGGCAACAGAGTGGCCGTGTTCTTTTCAGGCCATCCATGCTCAAGTGTTCCAAGCAAAAGAGCACCCACTTTCTCTGACAGCAAAAGTTTTTGCGACGGTTGACAACAAATCAATATCTCAAGTATTCAATGCTCAAACCAAGATGAACAGTTAACAGCGTTCATTCCAAGACAGGAACGTTCTTGACTATGAAAGGAGGCTCCCGCTGTGACAAAGCGTGGAAAAGTGCAGGACGCAAAAACATGTGTCGCTGAATATTATATGTTTACGAAAGAGCAAAATGGAATGCAGCAGTAGACATGGATTGAAAGCCATCGAAACTCCTTGCATTAATTCCACAAAGGGGAACATGAATTAATGCGAAAAAATTCTTCAGTCGTTATGCAAAGTGTGGTAAAATGAAGTCAGAATTAAATAAACCAAATGGAAAACAGCATCCGCGACAAGATTTTTTTTCAGATTTACGTGACGATGCACAACTAAAAAGTGCATAGTTATTTGCACAATGACAACCTGTGAATTCCTACCAATCGGCAGAATGTCGTCTGCAGGAGAACCTCCCACAGTCCAATCTTCGGCGAGAGAATGCGAGCGCAAGTGTCACATCCCACACAGGCTCTGCCGCATCTACAGAAGCTCATATCAGTGTCCGATAAAGTTGCCCTACTTTTTCTTCAGCTCGTCTTCAAGCTCGCGAACGGTTGCCTTTAAGGAGTTAATCTTATCTTCCAGCTCCCGCCGCGCAGATTCCTTCCCAAACATGTAACCGTACCTGAATGGGGAGCAGCAATCTGTTTCAGCAGGCTTCAGTCAAGTTTCAGAAAATGACTCCGGTATTCCAACGAGCAACTCACCTCCACCACTCACCACTCACCACTCACCTCTCACCCCTCACTCACCTCACCAACTCACCTCACCTGGTCACCTGTTCTGCAATGTGAGGCCCTGCAATGCTCAAGCTCAGGGAGCCATCAAGCTCTGTATCTTACCAGCAGGTGAGCGCCGAGAAAGCGGCGACCACCGTCGCCCCTTGTGCCCTGGACGCCATGGCTCCCGTCTCCAGGCCTGCCTCCTCTCCTCTCCCTCCATTTCCAATGGCAGCTCGCCACCTTGGCAATTTTGTACACGTGGCGGAGTCTTATTGGAGAACTTCCAACCCTTTTTGGAGTTTCCACATAGTAGTGGATGCCGCCGTGCCCTTCACTGCCATGCTGTGAGGGAAGTCGCCTTTCTTGTGAAGGAGAAGGGGACGAGGGGAGGCCATGGCGACATTAGGACGATGTTATGAAGACGATTTTTTAGGGTTGTGATTGTGTTGAGGTGCAAGTGGACGTGTCATGAGTGGAGTAGAGTCTGAAAAGGGAATTGAAACAGAAATTGCACTCGTGGATTGAGGTGCTTGATGAGAAGCTCCCATGAAAGGAAAATGGCTTTAGCAGAGGAGCTCACTTTCATGACTTCACGATTTAATGAAATTCTAACGAATGTGAGTCGTCTTGAGCTTCATCCCGTTAAATTATAACGGGCTAAACGCGAGCAACAAGAGCGGCTTTGTCATGCCCAAGTGCAAATGAGAGCGAAGGAAACAGGTCAAGACTTTCATGATTTGCTTTTCAAGCATTTCCAAATGCCTGCTTGCTCCTTGAACAGCTCACTGCCCTCTACATCTGCTTACAAATTCAATAACTGACAGTTCGAATGTACACAAAACAACGAGCAGCAAGCTTTGGGTTAGCTGGCAAGCTCAACCGCTTCTCTCCCAGAGAAGTGCCCCCCTCAAAAGGCGCCCACTTCAACTCCATTGTGGTATAAGGTTACACTATTGTTGGGTCGCCACTCGAGTCGAAACCCTAAATCAAGCGTAAGCAGTGCTGTGGCCATAGGGGTCTGCCCTCTCCTACTGCTCATCTGCAAACTCACATCGCCAGAAACCCCACTTCTCAGAATGCAAAACAAGATGGGTCCTTCAACCTGCAAGCCACTCCCCTCTCAATTCCCAGGCTCTCCACATGCACGTGTTAGCGTTCTCTACATGTATGTACATAAAATTGAGCACAGAGTAACCCCCCACCACCAAATTCTAACTCCTCCTAACACCAAACAATCAGACACACAACCCACTGGCCACATGCATTGCCAAACAGTTGGGGGGGACCCACCTCAATGCTTGGACTCTGAATTGGAGTTCCCCCAACGAGACTTGGAAACGATGAGATGCCGGGAAGGGGCGGCACGAGGACCATCTTGGAGCAGTGCATGAGAGAGGGGCCGCGGCTTAGCTTCTCCCACCATTGGGACCCTAGAGACCACCAACGCAGGACCATTCCTCGCTGCGAGAAAGCCACCAATCCCTCACCATCTGGCGAGAATGCAATAGCAGAGATACCTCCCAGACTCCCTAAAGATGATAACTTGGTCGTATTTCCGCCACGATTATGCGGACCCATGAGACCAGGGTGGCCAGGAGGTCCGCTTGCGTCAAGAATTCGGACTTTCGCGGCACTGCAAATCGAGAAAAGAGGTCATCAACTGAGGAGATTTGATTGATGTTAGTGAGTGTTTATGGTTAAGCATACAGTTGCACCTTCGTTAGAGGATTTCCTGATCCTAAGAACACGTTTGTGAGGGGGCAAGCTATAAAGGAGCCTATATGAAACCACGCTGCAGTGGAAACACTTGAGAATGCTGTACAGGTCCAATTGAGTAACGAAGATATAGAACACGAAAACAGAATCGAATGGAGAAGCAAACTTCAAATGGATATGAGGACCAAAAGCAGAGCAGATGAGGGAAAGAGAGAGAGAGCAGAAGAGCAGATGTAACAAACAAACAAAAAAACTGCCTACACGGGAGACACTGAACAAACCCAGAAACGATTGACGACCTCAAGTACGAGATCATCTCAGTACTCTGTCAAACTCACTGAAAGCCCTCCAATGACAGAGCGACACCTGTGCAGATCATAAATGTGGATTGCCACTTGAGCTGAGTCCACGAGGGCCTCTCCAACTGCAAGCCGAGCGTGTGCATGTGCACTCGTTCCGTTATGGATTGCTGCCGTTGCAAAGTACTTCGGCAATTCCACAATGATTTCCATGACTCCTTGAAGGCACGTCTTTCGCAGAGCATTGGAAGCTGGGTCGATTGCCTGCATCAGAAGCACTGCAACCTGTCCCAATACAAAGTAAAACTCCAAAGCTTAGGGCTATACTTAGCACCGAACATCATGTCGAGAATGAAATTCAACGACAAGAAGTCACTTGGCGACATGTCTGACTGTTGCTATTGCCCTCGTCTCAAGATTTCTCAGAATTCAGTTGTTTTTTTGGATAACAGAAGATGACAAGGGCCAGCCCTTACCATGGCAGGCTCACCTGATTTAGGTGTGAAATCGCTGCTCGTGGATTGCCTCTGATTGCCGCAAGCAATGCAGCAAAAGCGATTTTGTGAACAGTCGACTCTGCCGGAAGGGTTATAAGCTGGTTGTGGATGGATGCAAGGAATGCAGGCATGTTCGCTGAAGCCAATGTTGGCAACAAAGCTCTTGTTAGAGTCTCCTTCATTGTCACTCCCACGCTCACATTTGCAGCTCCACCTACTCCATACAGCATCTCTCCCTCTTCCTTGCCAGTTCCCACGAGTTCCCTCCATCCTCCAAGACTCTCACAGAGAGTAAACACGTCTGCTATTAGTCGAGGGACTTGAGGACCAATGAGAGGAAGCCACGTGGACTGCATTCCTTCAGCCAAAAGGTCTGCTGCTGCTGCTGAATGCTGACTGTTTGCAGCTCTCACCAGACTCAACAAAGGGGGTGCAACTGCAGGGGCTAAATCTGGTCTGCCTTTACTTGGATACCAAATAGAAAGTGCTGCTGACATAATAATACGAGCTTGGCGTGCATCACGTGCCCCCCCCCCTACCCATGCAATCCAATCCTTATCATCTCCAGATTCAAGCCACCTACTAACTTCCGAAGGTTCCCAACCTCCCCAGTCCGGTTGGGGGGGTACATTGATAGCCAATATGGAGGAAGCACGTGGGGCAGGTCGAGAAGAATTAGAAGTTGGGGTATTGGATGCAGAGGAGGGAGGTGTTAACAACATTTCGAACTGAGAAGAAGGGGTTTGGGATCGAGAAGGATTGAGAGAATCGGGAGTAGGTGGGAATAGAAGAGCATGGCTGGTTAAATTTCCTGCTGCTCCTGCACCTGCATGTACTTTAGGGCGCAAGAATGAAGGGAAACTCCGAAGCGCTGCAGAATGAAAAAGGGACCTTGATGCAGAACGGATATTCACATCTTGATCTTGCCAAAAGCAAGCTAGGATTTCCAAGGAAGGGGGAGAGATCACTTGCAACTTCTTTTTGAGTGGATTCCACGTACTCGATACTCCCTCCTTCATTATTTGGCTGTAATGCTCAGCAAGTTTGAGACAGGTTGACTGAGCAGATCGGTTGAGAAGAGCGAGACTTTTTGACAAAGCGATGATTGCTACGCAATGTATGGCAGAAAAAGCGGGAGTCGAGCTCCAAAATTCAAACTTTGACTCCTTGTTTGGCAGTCCTAACGTTAGAGCACCCTTATCCCCTATCACTGCTCCTCCTACCCACACTCCGTCAGGAACAGACACTCTCAAATCCGACCTTAGCCGCTTGTCTAAGTTGGAGTCCAACCCCCAAATGTGTAAAAAGGATAACGCCAATCGGAGAGACCTTCCCTCCAGCCCTAAAAGTTTGAAATCCATATCTACAGATGCTTTTAACATTTCCTTTGTTGAAGAAGCCTTTCTATCTTGCCACTCACTTCCCTTGTTAGTCTCACTCGCCTCAGATTTTGCGAGAGAGTCTAACTCTTGGTTTATGCCCGTTTCCGGATCGTTCATTCTTGAAACACTTTTTTTAACAGCCTTTCTCTCCTCTTCCTGCCTGTTTGCAGTAAGTAGCAGAAGGAGACGCAAGTCAAACTTGACCACTGCAACACCAGGGATAGGGCACCCTCCTTGTACTGCTTGAGTCTCTAACTGCTGCTGCTGCTGAAGCAAAGAAGGTGGTGATCTCACAGGAGAAGTAGCAGCTGATCTATAATTCAAAGCATCTGACGATGAGGTTTTCACCGACATCTCGTGTGCAGATAATGCTAAGGTTGACATAGCTCCTGAGAATGAGCTTGAGGAATTACTGGCAAATGAGGTGAGTACAGCCGAAAGATTGTCAGTTTTGGTGGGAGCAGACTTCCATGTGCGCTTCTGCAGATTAACTTCTTCCAATATGTCCAACTGAAGTTGGTCAAATGCACCACGACTCACTCCTTCATAAGCAGCCACTCGAGCAACCAAATGGTTATAGAGAGAGCGAGCATGTAGCCCTTTAAGAATCCTCTCTCTCGCTCCTGACTGCAAATCCCAAACAAAAAGTGTTTCTACGGATGACAATGACGGCCCTGCCACAGTTTTCGACCCTTCCTCCATTTTACGCGATTCTTTCTCTTCTTCAAACCCTGTGTCAACTTGTTCCCTTTCCTCGAATGCATCTGCCAAACGGTTATCTTCTCGAGCTTCATCCTCCACCTCTTTTGAATACCCCCCAGACTGAGCTTCTTGTACCGTGGTGGTTGCCCTGCTCTCGTCATCGTTGCGAGATTCAAACTTCCCCCAATTTTCGACCTCACTTTTCCGGCGTGTTTTCTCACCCTGCTGAGATTCCTTAGCCCCTAAGCTTTCCTCTACAGAATTGCAGCTGCAAAGGCAAGCAACATATCCCTGCTGACCATCCCACACGATTCTTTTAGGAAGACTTGAATGCCCTGGAAATATCCTCTCGCAACTCAGAGTCTCTATCGAAGAAAGAGCCACCACCCCATCGTCTGACAACGATAAGAAGCAATATGCCCAGGGAGGAGGGGTGCCACTCGGTGGGAGAATTAGCTGCCGAACAGGGCTTGTATGGTGATGAAGTACAGCAAGAGCAGTGATTTCACCCAGTAAGAAATCACCCTCAATTCCTTCCCCTCCAAAATCCCAAATCCTGACCGTCCAATCCATGCTGCTAGACAAAAGCACTCGCGAAGGTTGACTTTCAGTCGAAATGTTCGAAGATCTGGAATGTGGAGAAGTGTTTCCACCCATAGCAGCTGCTGCATTGTGTTCAACAAGGCATAGAACAGGCCCTTTGTGGCCAAGGAGAGACTTCACTGCTAGTGGATTATCTGAATCGTCGGGTTTCCATTGTGGTTCAGACACTTCCTCATTGTGATTTTGCCAGCTATCAGCAGTTAAAGCTAACACTTTAATTACACCACTCGAATACCCTCTCACAAGAACAGCTGGTGCAAGAAGTCCCCCATTAACAAGACAACTGGCAGTTGCGACATCTTTCCACCCCTGCTGTTCTCCATGCTTTTCAGTATTAGCATCGACAATTTTGCGAAGAAAACTCTCTGAGATATCCACGTTGTCGGAGAGATCTTCTGAAGAAGGCCATTCGCTGGGATTTTGCCATCCCTGCCTCAGTAATGTACTCTCATAGAGGAGAGCATCCCCTTGATTGTTTCCTGCAGACCTTGAATGCCAAACTTCGAGTTGCAGATTGGTGCCCAATCCATTATCCAAAATGGAGGGACCTCTAACTGTCCTGACTACCATATCTCCTAGCTGTGTGAACTGAAATTGAAGGGAGGAAAAAGCAACTGCTCCATTAGATTTGACAGGCGGCAGGAAAGTAATGGTTTTCACAATCGGAACAGGGGCATGGAACAGTGAATCTGGGATAGAATAAAGTTTTGCGGCCCCTGCTTCATCCCAAATGAGAAAACCGCATGGCATCTTCTCCCTCGCCTCAAACTCTTCTGATTGAGTTTCGGCAGACATCATCACTTCATCAACAAAACCAGTTCCTTCCAGGAAAATTCCCCCAGCCAGCAACGTTGGATTCTTCAAAGCATCTCTCCGTTTATTCTCCGCTATTCTCACCTCATCATCTAACCCCTCTGCGGTTTCAAAAATTGGGCCATTCCAGTCGCCCTGCATAAGGACTTTTCCTAATGCGGAAGATTCCAATAGCCAACCATGAGTCCCAACGTGTAACACCAACAAGGCATTCAATGATACTGCTACTGTGCAACCATGCACTCTAGTGTTTTCTTTATCTCCAACCAAAGCCCCCCTGTTCACTGGATTAGCACCTATTAACCCTTCCAGCTTGTGAACTTGCCCTTTCCTGTCAGCAATAATGGCTGCATATCCTGAAGGACCTGAAGCTTCCCCTGCACCAAGAATCTTCATAGTATTCAAACCAATTGCCCAGATAGCATCGACAGATAGCTCTTCACTTCCGATGGTCTGAAGAACTGTCAAGCTTAGTACATCTACCACGACTATGCAGCAGCCAATTCCTTCCCCACGATTTCGCAGACTAGTCACCCGTTCTGCACCAGTTCCGAGCCTCTCCGCTCCTTCACCCTGGCCAAGTTTACCGCCCTTCATACTGACATTATTACATCCTATGCATACATATCTCATCGCATTTGGCACTCCCCGTGCAGTGTTTGGAGTTCCTGTCCCAAGCGGCAACTTTCGGCGAATGCGACATCTTCCACTCCAAACATCCCACACACACAAAACCCTTTCTTGGCATGCACTAAGCACAGAGTCAGCAAATGTCACATCTGCCGTTCCACTCTTCTTTTCAGTTCCTGACTCCCCACAGGCAGAAACTTCCTCAGATACCTCCGCAGAATTGAAATTGAGTCTACGAGACAAGCCGGTGTAGCTTGTGTGGGCTGCAGTAGGGGCAGAGGGAGTTGAAATTCCACTGCTGCAAGGGGTGAGGAAGGAAATAGGCGACTTGTGACCATGAAGAAGTGCAGCTGGCCAAACACGGCGTGTGCCATGGCTTGCCTGTGGGTGAATGATAGCACAAGAAAGAGAAAACCAATATTTTGCTTCAGAAAGAAGCTTGGAAGCAAGTTAAAAGAGTCACTGTTTGCTGCGGGGTTTCAATTCTTGCACGTACAAATGCCAAGAACAGTTACGGAAACTTTCTTTTCATGTGTTTCAGTCACTCTACGAGGTTGCTACAAGAACACGCACGCTCAAATTCAGGCGGGATATACGTGCAATTTTCTAAGCTATATAGATGAAAGCCAGCAACTACTCTATCAGTTGTCTAATGCAATCTAGCCTTAGCGAAGCTAAACCTTATTCTTTTCAGAGTTCCTTATGCTGTACAAAACACATCAGTTGTATGTTTGAGACAATCGCAGCTAAAACCAAAGGAATATGGCCCCTTAAATAAAAATTGATAGGAGTGAGATTTAAAATGTGAACGACATTAACGGGTTCTGGATCACGATCCACTGACCACAGAACCATGAACTACATCCAAACGAGGCAAGCAGTCTAGAAGTCCCCCTAATGATTTAGAAAAAGGAAACCTCTTAAAATGTTTTGAAGGAAAGCTAACTATAATCTTTTGTAAATATTGAGGGAGAGAAGACAACAAAGTACACAGTTGATGCTGAAAAGGCTTTGGCATTTCACTGGAATTTAAGTCGTGCCCTGACAATTGTGAACGGTGCCATTAGTCATGGGAATGTGCAACAACGTACATTATAGGAATTCAGCGGTTTTCAGCAGAACTGAAACGAAACGTCCACCTTATGAATGTAAAAAGACTTCTAAAGGAAAGAATGAGTGCGTAACTAGACAATATGAGCGAATAGGTCCCTTTGTCCTCCGCATTATTGACAAGATTTTAATAAATTACGTTCTTAATCAATGAAACGAATTCACTTCGTGCTTGATTATAACATGGTTATAATAATATGTTAATAGTACCAATAATACAATAATAACAATAATAATAGCAATAATAACATGTTATTATAACATCCTTGACCCACAATTTTCAGCCTTTCAGTCCTTAATTCGATCTTGTATTTGAAGATATCAATTTGAACCAACCTTCTTCAAAAGCCACATACAAGTATGAGTTATGTTAATTCAAAACCACTCTCTTTGGCCAAACTCTGCATTACAGGCCATTCCCTCCCTCCACCTCTCGTTTACTTCTTTCCCCCAGACACAGTCTGTCTAAAGATAGCCGCAGAAAGTCCCTAAACTTATCCCCATAAAAACTCACCTCTGGCGGAGATGCTTGATCTTCTTCGGACGTTTTTTTTTGCTCTGCTCCACCTCTATCCTCATCTCTCAGCCCTGAAAGGTCATTGCTGTCCTCCCGACATTTTCCCCACTCTTTCGAGGCCGTAGTGCTGATGCTCCATTTAACAATGTTCCCCTCTCTCCCACCCGTCCAAATGGAGAGGGGAGATGGGAGGGCAGTAAGGCATTCCACAATATGTTCAGGAGGCTGGTCTGCCCACAGCGCCTGCGCAATAACGCAGTTCGCAGCCATGGCTCTCCAAACCCTACTAGCTGGCCTGCTTCCATTTTCTCCAGAGCGCCATCAAGATGCAAGAGCTAAGAGAAGCAGACAGCGAGATAGAATGAGCACTGCAGGGAGACGGGGACTGCAAGGGATGCCGTACGGAGGGAAAGCAGAGGGAGAGAGCTGCAGGGCCGCGTCTGTCAAGGTGCGAACTTTCCTGCGCTGAAGCTATTAGGGATTCTCGCGAAGCCTTCACAGGATGAGACCATGAGGAGATCCATCATGTGAGGCTGAGCGTCGCAGTCCCAGGCCGAAGAGAGCTAGAGTTCGAATAAGCCACTGTTCATAGACTACCCTAAAGAAGGCTTCTAAAGTGAGAGGATCTTTTACCTTTTTCACTTATTCTCGATTAGCACTCTGCCCTTTGCTTTACATTTGCAAAACGAATCATTGTTTTAAAATCGGATTACGGTCTGTTCGAAATGTTCATTGCTGGTTTCAAGCGAAGCTGTCTTCTTATACTTGACGAGCGCATGATACGCAGTCAATTCCTGAAAGTCGACGCTTGAAACTCAGCCTACTTTGGTGAAGATTGCCTTCTTGTCCTCGTTGGAGAATCAACCAGTAAGTGATGAGGTGCACTGTTGGTGAGTAAATCATAGAGTACATGTAAGCTGTTAAGTTCCCTGAAGGGCCTCAACTGAAGAACGAATGGGCTGCTTCTAGAGCTTAGCCTTCTGTCAAATTTTCTTTCCCACTTCCTCTGTGCTTCACTCGTGGATTGTTGTTGTTGTTGGATTGATTGTTGATTGTCTCCTGGGCTGTGTCGTATCGAATCTGCTTGGAAGTTATACCTTTTGCCATTTGCTGAGTGATTACCAGATATGTGCCTGACTTAGTATTCGATAGAAGTAGGCGGTCATTCTAGGCTTCGTTGTGATGCCTCCAACTCTTCAGCTATCAAGTTTGCAAACGTGATATGGATAGCATCCAAGATAGAGATGGATATCTATCGATAGATGTACATGACATGTATATATATATGTATGATGTGTATGATATATATATTTTGTATACGATATTTTATATAAAAATATATAGATGTATCAGAGAGATGGATAGCATCGGCGACTTTTCTTCACTTAGTTTTGCGACGCTCGAGCTTCAAACATTAAGGTCTCATCATGCTAAGAGAAGATTGGATGGAAAAGATTGACAAATTCGGTACATTTTCTAGTTTCTGTCGTTGGAATGACGTTTCTGCTTGAAAGCTTTTGCATTTACTTTGTATGGCAGGCCACTGGGCTTCTGGCTTTGTTTACAACCCATGTACCCAGCAATACCCAACAATCTTGTCGCTTACAGTCTTTACGAAGGGAGGGGTGCGGAGGGGAGGGGGGAGGGCGGAGGGGGGAAGGAGGAGGGAGGGCGAGTCGAAGCGAGGGGAGGTGTCAAGGCGACGAGAGGCGAGGCGAGGTGAGGAGGGGAGGAGGATGGGAGTAGGAGGGGAGGAAGGAGGACGAGGGGGAGGAGGCGAGGAGGGGAGGGGAGGGGGCGGGAAAGGAGAGGAGAGGAGAGGAGGGGGGCGGGAGGGGGAGGTTGGGAGGGGGGAAAGGAGGGGAGGGGAGGAGGGGTCGAGGATGAGGGGAGGAGGTGGGGAGGAGGATAGGAGGAAAGGAGAGGGGAGGAGGCGCGGAGGAGGAAGGGCGGATGGTATGAGGAGGGAAGGTGGGGAGGACGAGAAGAGGAGCCATATAAACCCTACGAACCCTTTATTGTCACCGTCATTGTCGTCGTCGTTGTTCATCGTCATCGTTGAGGAGGACGATGAACAACGAACACAAGGATGACGAAAAAAGGATTTTTAAGTTTTTACGGTTCTCCTCCCCTCCCCTCCTCCCTTCCAGCTCTCCTCCTTCCCTCCTCTCCTCCTTCTCTCCTCTCCCCTCCCCTTCTCCTCCCCCCTCCTGCCCATCCTCCTGGCCTCCTGGCCTCCTCCTCCCCCTCCCCTCCTCCTCGTCCCTTCCTCCCCTCCCTGGCTCACCTTGGAAACTGAGTTACTGAGAGAGATACAAATTTTACGGTTGGAAACAATCTACAAGATAGTTGGGTATGGACATGGGCACTTGTAAACAAAGCAGAAGCCCCAATAACCTGCCCTACAAAATAAGTGCAAAAGCTTTCAAAGAACACCTTCACTTCAGTGACAAAACCTTGAGTTGAGTGAGGAGTTCAACAGCGGACTGCAGCCTTGCTGCATTCACAGTACGTAAAACCTCATCTGGCAGTTCAGCATAGATAGGGGGCTCGCTCCATGTGTGCGCGCGCGTCCATTGTTGAACGGAACTGAACTGAGTGATCCGTCAACAGAGCGGTTCGGAACACGGAACAGTAAGGAACGGTACGAAACGGTACGGCGAGAGGCCTCCCTCCTGGCCGTACGATCGTACGGCATCGTGGCGGGCGGGAGAAGCTGGCGGGCGGCAGGCCGGGCCTCGGCGCGGGCCGCGTACGGACGGTCGGCGCAGGCGGGCGGACGGTCGTACGGCTGCCGCCAGGTGGCAGGGTCGGGGGTAGGGCCTCTGGGTAGGGAGGGTTCACAGGGCGGACCATTGGACCAACCAGTCGACTGGTTGCCAACCATTGGCGCCGGATCGAAACAACAATTCGAATGGTTCGGAACCAGTGGATGTCAATGGTTGGCAACTGGTTCCGAACCATTGGAATGGTTGTTTCGATCCGGCGCCAATGGTTGGGAACCAGTCGAATGGTTGCCAACCACTAGACGAATGGTTGTTCCAATAGTTGCCGATCCAATGGTGTGGTAGGGTTAGGACTAGCGATAGGGTAGGGGTAGGGGTAGGTGTAGGGGGTTGGGGGTAGGGGTAGGGTTACGGTTGGTTAAGGTTTGGGTTTGGGTTCGGGTTTTTTTTGGGTAGGGTTGAGGGTTAGGGTTAGAGTTAGGGTTAGGGTTAGGGTTGGGAATAGTCATGGAGATTCACCCTAACAAGGACCCTAGCGGCAGGTGCAGTGCATGGGCATGGGCATGTTCGAATGGCGCTACAACATTCAACCATCAACCATTCGGACCATTGGATCAACTATGGGAATGGTTGCGAACCATTGATTCACGAATCGCGACTCAAACAACCATTGCCAATAGTTTTAACCATTGGATTCAATGGTTGCCAACCATTGCCGTCAGACCGAAGCAACCGTTGCCAATGGTCGCAACCGTTGGCTGCCAATGGTTTCGAACCATTGACGTCAACCATTGCCATCCAACGGTTGTCCAATGGTTGAATTGGACCTGTGCACAAGCGACATTTGCACCCCGAGGCCAAAGGATGCGGCATTGATCTCACGATGGCGATGATGCCATCAGATATGTACATGCAAAAAATCATCATGGGGAACCACGAGGAAGTGCTCGCAAAGGGCCTAAGCAGTAAGCACAAGAAAAACTGGCCGGGGCCCCGAGCGGCCCCGGCCATCGATTGCCCGCTCGCCCTCTCAGCCGTCGATCTGCCGCGGAGCGCGCTGCGCCTTCCGTCGGCCCCGCGGGAGGTGCCACGTGGCCCCCCTGGCCGGCCGGCCGTCGCAGCTCTGTGGCGCGCAGGAGAGGAGGGCTGGTCGGTGCCGCTGCTCCTGGCGCCGCCCTGGCCCGGCCGGGCCGCCGGTCGACGAGGCGAGGGAGGGAGGCAGGGAGGCTAGTTGTTGAATCCGTGAAGGATACAGGGGGAGAGAACGGGAGCGGGAGAGGGAGTGGAGAGGGAGAGTGGAGAGGGAGCGGAAGGAGAGGGAGCGGGAACAGGAGAAGAGGGAGGCGAGCCGCAGCTATGCCGCTTCACAGTTACCGCAATGGAACCCTGGTGCCTGTAGGCGCTCCAGCAGCAGAGGTTCCGCAGCTCAAGCGGGAGACTGCTTGCGTGAGGGGGTGTTGCGTGAGCCAGGAAGTCCAGCTTGATCTTGGCAAGTACGAAATGACAGCGCTGTCAGAGATTGCAAGAGGTGCGTGGCCATGGCTGGCTTTCAAGCTGGGATGATTAGGGCACCTGATGAGTATATGTACATGAGTACATGAGATAGAGGCAAGCTATTCATTACATCGTGAATTGGATGAGCAAGCTAGAAAATTAGAAAAAAAAGATGGCTCGCAGTAAATAAGTATATGCAGCAGTTTCAGCCAGCTTGCAGAAATTTACGTGTTCCGACTTATTTACAGAATGAGATTTGTAAAAGTCCAAGGTTATGATCGCAGTTCATCTCTTGCAGGTGCTGAGAGTATTGTGTACAGAGGCACTCTGTGGGGCGGATATGTGGCAGTAAAAAAACCTCGACTTTCAAGCGCTGAAGATATTAACCGGTTCCACCACGAGCTTCAGTTGTTGAGGTTGCTCTTTCAACTCGCCATTCACATGCAGAATATCTGTTCAGCAAAATTGTGCTAACTTTTAGACATTTTACCTCAACTTACCAATTTATTGAAAGGCATGACTTGTCAAGGGGGGGACAAGCGAGATTTTTTTTTTTACGGGTAGCTTAAGTATTGAAACTTATCCTATCATAGCCTCGTTGCATCTCCTGTCCGGTAATTGTTGCTTGACTTTCTTTTGAAAACATGGTTGTTCTTGTTTGTTTTCTGAACTGTTGTTTCATACTTCAGCAAGTTGAGGCATCCAAACATCGCAACACTGAAGGCAGCCCGCGCTCATCCTCCTGATTATGCATTTGTTTTTGAATACTATGAGCGCGGGAATCTGTCGGATGCACTCCACGTAAAGGAGTGGAAGCCAAGTCAGCACGATATACTAAGCATTGCCTTTCAAATAGGTGAGCTAGACGCCTACAGGTGGCGGACCTGCTGTACGGTGTGTTAACATCTGATTTTGCACACTGGCGAGGAATTTTAGGGCATTTTTAGCAAAGGTGCGGAGACAACCTCAGATAGTGTTTTTGTCCTGAGCATCGCCAGTGGTTTTTGAATTGCAGCATCCGCCTTGCAGTATATCCATGGCCAGGGAGTTGTGCATCGAGATGTCAAGCCGGCTAATGTGTTGGTAAGCCTCTGTTAATTGTCCGCCGTTGTGCATCCTTAGTACAGCTGTTAGCCGTGCATCTGTTTCGGAGATAGCCCTTGTGAAGGATCAGTGAAGAGAATGCACTCCCACTCAGTGAGAAGAACGTCGTACTTGTGTGCAGCTCGATAATATTGGGAAGGCACATCTTGCGGATTTCGGTCTGGCTGTATACGTGAACTCTCTGGAGAAGCACACTGCCAGCAACTGGCAGGGTACTGGGAAACCGACAGGAGGCTTCCACAAGAAGAACATGGTCGGCACGCTGCAGTAAGATTCTCGCAGTAGCTGCTTTAGCTGCAGGAGATGATAGGGGCTGGTAGGGGTAAGACGGTAGTATGCTCAGTTCGGCCATCTTCGGCGGTGAAGATAAGAAATCTTGGAAGTCAGAGATTCATGCTTGGCTTAGATGAACGGAAGGTAAGGAATGGCATTAGCCAGCTCCTTTCTGAAAGGCGATATGGAGCGTCGTTTGTGTAAAAGGATCTGCACTTGTCCGGAAGGCTGTTGACAGAATTAGGGCCGTCGTGTTCGCTGTAGCTTATTGAAGGTCAGAAGCAGAGCAGGAAAGGGTCTGAAAAATGAGCAAGTGCAGCAGTGGAGTCATTAGGTAGATGTTATTGTCGGAGGAAGGAGGCCTGAGTCGAGGAATGTTTCGATGGAGGAGCTTGCAGGTACATGGCTCCAGAGGTGCTGAAGAAAGAGGTGCACAGTGACAAGTCGGATGTGTTTAGTTTCGCCATTACTGTGAAGTGAGTGAGCTCTTCCATTCTGCTATCTACGATGTTTCTGAAATTACAGCACATGTAGAGCGCTGAAACTTCCAGTACTTTCTGGACTGACTCGTACATTTTTTCCCGGCTTGCTTGTCAGTGAGCTGGCGACGGGGGTTTTCCCGTACTCAGATCGTACCACCGATGCTCAGGTGAGGACATAAGGAAAGCCATGAAACTGGTTGTAAAAGATACATACTTATATATGATGTACCTGTACGTTGAATTTTGAAGTTGTCGATGATATGCTGCCTTTACAGGAGGTGGAGACTGACAATACTCCCCTCCATGCAGGCTCATACCGTCCTTGAAATGAACTATGGCGAACAACAGCTTGCTGCAGCCATTACATCCAGTGGCTTGCGTCCCGTACTCCCAGAGGAGGGTGGAAATGTCCATCCTAGCCTCTCTGCCCTCCTGGAGAGATGTTGGCATGAAGATCCTCTACAGAGGCCATCCATGACGGAGGTTGTGCAGCAGCTGAGTTGCATGTTGGAGGAGTGTCTGAGGGATGTAGAAGAGGTCCCAGCAGTTGACACATTCTGTTCAGAAATGGTCGGAGCACGGGAGATACTTTTTGAAGAGGAGGGTATCGCGACAAGGGGCAGATTTGACTGGGCAAACATTGCAGAGCTTCACTCCTCTGGTGAACAAAAGCTCACAGATGTTTTCCATAGCGATGCTTATAGCGGATATTTGCCCACTCTCTCCTATGGAGCGTTTGCAACATCCGGTGCACGAGAGAAGATGGAGGATCGCCACTTCATGGCTGGCAAGCTGGGGGAGTTCGAGCATGTGCATGCGTTTGGGGTATTTGACGGCCATAGAGGTAAGTTGCATCACTGTCTAACATAAGGCTTAAATTGCAGCATAGTTTGGATTTCCTTCGACTACCTATTCCCTTGGTTTATCGTGCTTTTTACGAGCTTACTATGAAGTTTGAGCTAGGGTTGGAGAAGTTTTATGTCTGCTTCTGCAGCTGCCTTCACATTGTTTTTCAATTCTTTATGTGGGATCCTATGTATTGCCGTATTGACATTGGACCAGATGAGAACCTTCTTCGAGGTTCATCTTATGGATTTGCCCCAATCATGCTGTAGTTGTACAGGATGCTTTCCTTGTTCTCGTATTTCTGAACTAGGTACTTTCCAAGAACTAATGGTTTCGTCTCTCTGCAGGCTTTGAAGCAGCCGAATATGCCGCCTCTAGTGTGCCCCAACGCCTTCTTTCCTGCCTCTCCTCCATGGGGTAACTCTCCATTTGCTGCTTTTTTCCTGCTATACTCGATATTATCTATTTTACGGATCCGCAGTGATAAGCTGTTGCATCGATGATCTATTACCAAATTCGTCCACTTAGCAACAGTGAAATTATAGGCATTCTTGAAACTGCCGGCTGACATTGCCAAGGATTTATATGCTGTGATTTCACAGGCCTGGTGAAGCTTTGAGCAGCGCGTTTCGTAGCACAGACGAAGCTTTCCGTCGCGAACTTGATGTACAGAGAGTGCTTCGAAAGGGAGGAGGTGTTGAGTGGCACCCGGGATGCACTGCAGCAACAGCATTGCTGCTTCGTGACCGACTGCTTGTTGCAAATGCTGGAGACTGCAGGACTGTGCTTTGTCGCAAGGGACAGGCTGTGCCCCTCAGTCGAGTGAGTTTTGAACCCTTCATCAACCGTCCCATTCAAACTTGGGCACAGTGGTTTTTAGTCAACAAACAAACAAAACAAACAGCAGTAGCAGTCCTTGTCGTTACTAGAGGTGAAAAATATTCGATTGTGGAGCCAATGTCGTCGTGAAGGTGTAGTATTTTCCATGCAGAAGCGGCGTTTTTAGAATTTTCTGGTGAGCGTTTCGGTTGTGGGGAGAGAAACTTAAGGTGTAGAAAGCACATGCTGAACTGCAGGACCACACAGCTGCTGATCCGCAAGAGCGCGAGCGTGTGATGAATGCGGGAGGTTCTGTTGCATGGCGGGTGAACACGTGGCGAGTGGGGAAGGCTGCCATTGAGGTATGGCTGCTTGGCTGATGTTCAACTTGAACCAGTGTAAATGGTGGGTGCCTTCACAATTGCCATCCTTGGCGAAAGGAGTAGAGGGAGGGGGGAGAAAAACTTCAAGCCAGTTCACACCGACCGGCTGGCCAACCAAAAGGTTGCCCCACCCTCCTCTTCATGCCCTTGACTTCGGTTGGTGTGAGTTGAAGCGACTTTTGTGGTAAATTTGGAAAGTGTGTTGATGGCGAGGGAGCCTTTTCCTTGGCAGGTGACACGCTCATTGGGAGATGGAGATTTGAAGCCCGCGGTAACTGCAGAACCGGAGGTTTTGGAGCACACTCTTACTGCAGATGATGAGTTTATGGTGCGTACTCTGCCCTTTGCTCGTAGGAAGCACAAACTGGACGTCATCTCAAAATGGGGCAAACGTGTTTTATTCCCGTATGTGACAGCCTCAAAGAGTGGTGTGCGACTAAATTGGTAATCAGATATTCAGCATAGTCAGGTTTTAGAGTTTGTTCAACTATTCAGCATACACGGGTGCTGAAAAGTGGTCCTATCTTGACTCCTGCATATGAACTTGCGCACCTGACAGACAGTAGTGAGTTCATGCCAAAGGGCGCTCCCTGAATGGCCAACGGGATTCTTGTTGACCGTTAATATGTCTGTCCGTTGACAATGTGACAAACCCGTTGATCGGTTGCATACGCCTTGTCAAGCGGCATGTAGTGTAATCAGTACTATCTGACTCGGGAGGATGATGAGGTTGAAATCACTGTTTTATTCAATCAATTAAACTCAAGAGGAATACAAAACTCATCGTACGAATGTAACATTCCCAGTAGATCCCAGAATGCTGAAATGTTCTTGAAAAGTATAGCATAGCTTTCCACGTAGAGGAGACACAGGAAGTGGTCTTTTGCCTCAACTCCTTAAATGCCGTGCCTTGCAGGTGATGGCCAGCGACGGCTTGTGGGAAAAGATGACAAATGATGAGATGATTGCGTTTGTGTACGACACTGTAAAGGAGCCCTCCATGTGCGGCAAGCGCTTGGCGACCGAGGCAGTTAACCGCGGCAGTCGAGACAACATCACAGTGCTGGTCATCTACTTGACGCCCGTCTCCACCGTAGAGAGAGTGTACTGATTGAAGGGCTTATGCGGTAGTTCTTCGTTTTCTTTTCTATTCTGGGGTTTACAATTGTTCATTGTTGTTCATTTAAGGGCAATTGCCAATAAGGTAGCTCGTAGTAGGGATTTCTGAAGAGTGTGATCATGTATCATATGCAGTTAGAGATTATCTTTCGAGATTGACTGGTTCAGTAGATATTAAGTAAATTCCAGCTTGGAGGGGCGCAATTCGAACTGTACTCAATAGATTTTTAGTGCGGATGATCAATTCAGCATTCGATCAACCCATTGGACCGACATAGGCAGCTTCGAACTCATCTGCCTATTTCCATTCTATTTATTTGAAAGTAGTTCCAAGAATATAACTTTTTAAGGTTTTGACACGGGTATTGTCCTGTTACTTGAATTAATGAATAGCATGTCAAGGATGGATACCACTGCCAGGACTGACTGTTGAAACCTCTTTGTATTGGAAAAGTGTTTCAAACCCAGGCTTCTCATTCTGGCGTGCGGGATAACTCCCTATAAACATGTAATTGCATGGAAAAGTGCCGATGCACTCTTTCCAGCAAGGGTCGAAAAAAAAACGTACAAAAAATGGAATCGATATCTGTACTGCTTTTCGTTGAAGACCAGACGAATAAACAATACGAATTCTCACTTTCAAATACGTAACACGAAAGCTAATGGTGAAACCTCCCTAGCAGGAAGGGGGGCCAATCTTACAATGGAAACCGGCTGAAGGCCGGAGGCTTTGCCCTGCTGTACTTGGCAGTTAGCACGACTATCGCCAATTGCATCTAGCCATGCAGGAAACATGCTAATGAACGACTGCAAGGAAGGACCAGCGCGCGTGGTTCCTTGTGGAAGGAACCACAAGGCGGAAAGGGGTGGAAAGATTCAATTTTCGGGTGGAATCTAACTAAATCATGCTCTTGTCAAAGGGGACCGAACCAGGCGGAATATTCATTTTTGGTCACTAGTGATGGCAAATCGTCGACTTAAGGCCTCTGAATTTAGTAAGGGGAAGTTGTTAACCGTTCATAAATTCGTAAGGCGAAGGGATAGTGAAACGACTTACGGAAAAATGTTTATGAAATATTTATATGTTTGTTGTCTTAGAAGTTGGATAAGTTCACGACTTTCAATCACAGATGTGCGCCACACCCTGCTTGTTCGATGCATATTACTCACATTCATCTTCATACTAAAGTCAGCCCAGTTGGGACACTGTTCTGTTAGGGACCTCCCCCGGTTTGTAACTACTCACTGACAGGAATAGTTTTATTTTGCAATGACGTCCGATTGTTTTAGTTGAGGAAGCTTTCTAATCGACTGATTTGCTACCCCTACTTACAACGTGGAGAATCTCTGTTTCCAGGTGGATGATTCTGCGAGATTGACACCCCGCTAATGGGGGCCTATACATGACAGGAAGCGATACAGTTCAACGGAACATTCAAAGCAAAAAAGACATCCATGGCAAATGACCATGCCTACGAGCCAGCCATCCAAACCGTCATATAAGTGTACCTACCGCACATATAGCTAATGCGACCTTCATCACGTCACCTAGACCAGTACCCATGTGCTCCTCCGACCGACAAAAGCTTTCTACACTTTCTTGGCACACACAATCCTTCTTTTATTTTCAAGCAATGCATTGAAGAATTCAAGAGATAAACATTGGCAGGGCCACCCGCCTCCCTTTCAAGTCTTCACCACGTAAGATTTCCTTCCCTCCCCCTTCCTCTTCTTCCCCCCCCCCCCCCCCCCCCTCGTTTCCCTGCCACTGAGATCCTCTAAACTGTTAGACCATTTTACAACGTTTCCAACCACATCGAGCAAAAAGCCCTTCCTCCAATTCCTGACTACACAAAAGAAAGAAAGCAAAAAAAGAATTACTGTCACCTGACTCTAAGGAGGAGAAAGCGCACAACAAGGGGGACACCAACGGAGGACGAAGAAGCACCTGCTGGGATCACCTTTTTCAACTTCCGAAAACGGAATTTACCCCCCGAGAATTAAACTACAGTTGCTATACACAATTTGACAAGACAAATGTATGACTCAGTGTATGACTCAGTTAGCTGTCACCAAAGATAGTGGATAGGAGGAGCTGCTGAGTGAAGGTTGACCGCAGAACAGCTTGCGAGTGCTTCTCCAAGTGTTCTTCGACTGACAATGAGGGGCTTGAACTGCAAGCGAAGCAAAGTTTTCTGTCATTAAAAGTGACATGAACAAAAATTTTGATCGCCAAGAACTACAGCATGTCACCCTTTCGATCAAGCCAATCAAATAAGCATCTACAGAGAATCCAATAAATATTTCAATGGTCAGCTTGTTCCCCATGTAGCCTGCCGAGAGAAACGAGTAATGCAGCGATTGTAGAGGTAACAACAAGCGGTCAACCGTTTGCTTTTCTATGGACTCTACACTATAAAATGATTAAAGTGTTATCAAATGATTGGTACTCGGACACCTCCGAGCTCTGTAATCATTAATTGACAGACTGCAAAGGCTTTCCGGTTACAACCATGCTGGAGAAAACGAGCATCCATAGGGGATGAGGGGACTGATTACAGGTACAGCTGAATTAGCAGCTCTATCACATCACTGAAGTGCTGAAGTGATATCTCTAAAAGTAAACCACAATATTCTCCTTTACTACATGCTTCATAACCAACAGCCACCTTCGAACGACAAGGTAAGAATGAATTTCCCAGCTAGGCGGACATCAGCAATTTCACAATACTCCCTGATAGGCAAGGGCACCTCTCATCGAGTGCGTTTTTTCCCACGACTAGGCACATGCTCTATGACACGTCACAGTCGGACTCCTTCACGACAATTTTGAGCTTTTGCAACTTATATGCGTGTTGTCATGACGAAATACAGGTTGCTTAACGTGAGAACACTGACAAAGGGCTGTAGTCTATCAGTGTGGTAGTAAGTCCTCATGAACTGCTCACCAGTAGCTCAATGCCCTTAACAGGCTAGAGCCAATACGAAGAGGACCGACCATTTCTAGTCAATACTCGAGGTGATTTTCTGTAAAATGTTATTAAAAAGGGGGAGAGCAGGGAGCAAAACACCCATCTTCATACCTCAGAGGCGCTGACCTCGCTGACGAGAATGTTTTCACCCTCTCAGTGACTTTGCTCTTGTCTGCTGAATCTGCAAAACCAAGCTGCTCATCAGCTAACGCTGAGAGGAAGGGGTCCACTGCACTGCTGGAGAGGCTGGGGGCTGCTCCGCTCGCCAAAATTCTCATCCGTCCCTCCCTGAGCTCCTTCCCATGCAGTGTATAGGAAGTGCTTGAACTGGATGGGCGTCGAAATCGACGTCTTCTCTGGTCGTGCGACAAACGAGAAAGTCAAGGTAAACGTCTACAGGAAGATATTCGGCAGGGTTTGATATGGTGCAGAATCTGTGACTCAGAGTCCTGTGCGGCAGACATGAACCAAAAGACCACCTACGCATATCTATACGCACCACTGGAAGAATTGCCTCGGCAGACCATACAGCAAACCTGAGTTTTAAGAGGAAAGAGTGAGGTAACTCTCACTACTTTGTAAAGCGTTGAAAAAGGATATCTTAAAAAGCTGGCTATGTTGCATAATGTGTCCAAATAGATCCCTTCCCACCTTAATACTGCATAAAGGGCAAGTCTGCAAGAGCAAAAGCAGACAAAATACCTGTTTAGTGGGAGGATAGCAAACCTTGCTAAGAAGATATCAACAGAAGAAACCGCATGACTGTAGCCAAACAGAAAACAGTTAGAGACGAATTTTGCTCCTGAGTTAGTCATCATGCACCTCCAAGAGGTAATCTTTATGCGAGATGGGCTCTCAGTCAAAACCAGAGTTTAACAGCTGACTTCCAATGAAAATGGAGCATCGAGGGCCGATGTACTACATAAAAGCGCATAAAAAGTCGACCTTCGCAAGATTTTTCTGCAATCAGCCACCCTGACCTACTAGAATAGGGAACTGCTTTCAAAGAACAGCCCCCTAAATGGGTTTGAGGTGAAGCGTTACCACTGGCTTGACTTCGAAACAGTGTTCATCTTCGAGGTGCACACATAACGTTGTAAGCTCAAAGCTCTCTAGACAGTATGGGCATCGCAGCTCGATCCTCAGATCATCCTCACCATCAAGATCATCCAAGCTCATATGGCGGTCTGCAGAACGCAAGCAGTTAGCTTCTAAATTGCACTGGAATAGCGAACAGTAAATAGGTGTACATGCTGAGAGATACCGAAGCTTTTTGGGTGAGCTTGCCACGCATAGGAAGGCTAATAACAAGCCAGACTTCTTCAGATTGGGAACAATTTTCTGCTTGGCTGAAGTCATTGCCAGTCGCCGGAAATAAAAGGTGCTACTGCCATAAACGAAGACTAAGGGCTCCAACAGGGAAGCCTTCTGCAAATTCTCCTACCTTACAGCTTCATGGACTGGGTCCCAAAGGCTGTTGGACCTCAGACATGTCCATCCCAAGGTGAAGAAAAACACAAGAATCGCAATGCTTACCGAAATCTGCCTCGGAATAATGATCGAAATGTCGTTTGTTCGCCAGATAACTACCAGAACAAAGCTCCTCCATCGAAGACTTATCCATGTCCACCACCTCTAGTAAACCTGCCAACCCTGCTGTCAAACCTAAATCGTCTCTCGCTCGTCCCAAATCCAAGATTCACCAAAAGCAGCTTTTCCCGCGCCTCCGTCTACAAGCTCTCAAATTAGGCGCTTCAAAAAGCCTCAAATCTTCAAACAAGCGCAAGCCCTAATACGTAGTCTGCAGCTCTCTCCTAAGACTAGCAAATAGCTAATCCCGGAAAGGCCTTCGAAGACCTATCTCCTCGCTAGTAAGAAACTTTACCCTAAATAATGAGCAGCCGCTCTGTAGCCCTTCCTTTCCTTATGATTCCAGGATGCTTCCTGCCTCCACACCTTCCTCAGTTGGAAAAAAAAAAATTGCGCGGTCGGAAGACAGTTGTGCCCTTCACTCTTAAAGGCGGTCCGCGCTGGCCGGCAACCATTCGGCAGAGCCGAGGACGCCTTCCGGACGACTGAGTACGCCTTCCACGGACGCTCAGAGGCGCAGTATTAGTCGCCGGCGGACGTTGGGACTGGACGTCGACATTGACGTTGACGGAATGTGCTGTTTTTTGACGTGCAAGACTCGATGGGGCACGAAGGTGGAAGATGGCTATGAATTATGCTTCAGCTAGAAACCAATTGGCTTTTCGTTTCCTTGCTACTCGTAAAGCATGTGCTTTGATGCATTACATCTTGGCATCCTTTAGAAACTACGAGAAGATTACAGAATTTAGGGTTTACGTTGAGTCAGAGATATGGAAGACGAAGTGGAGGTTTACCTTTGCTGCAATGTCCCACGACACAGACTAAACGAACATGTCGAGGTGGGGTGACTTTATTCAATGTTTAGACAGATACAAATGTTAGTGCCTTACTTTATCCTTCAGAAGTGGTTCCGTCGTCAGTGCGAATAGAGATCAACGAACTCTACTGGTTAAACAAAGAAAATAGAAAGAGCTGACTCGTCAGCTCAGGTTTTCATTCTCCACATCTACCCCATCAACACCCAGTTTCTCCCATTACTCCTATACATACTATCAAACCTTCTATTCTACTACCTTGGGCCCTTATTTCAGCTCCAAATTTGCACCTCAAGTAGTGCGCAGAATTAAATATGCATAAAGACCTGCTTAAGTTCGCCTCTTTAGAATGTAAGCGAATACAACCTTCCTCGGATACTGGTGCCATACTGGCATCACCTGTTACCAAGCATTTCCCTCCTCCATTCAAGCCTTACCCCAGCAGCTTGCTGCTCTCATCGGGCTCCGGGTCTTCATCACTTGCAAAATAGAGACGGTCTCCATCGAGAATAAGGTCAATGGTGGGGACCTCCCCTCCGTCAGAATTCAGGATGCGAGTGAACGTCTCGTTGAAGTGCAAGTTTGCAGCATTGAGAAGATCCTTTACGGTGGGGGGGACGAAAATCAACCTCCCGGCCTTGCGTGTTGCGGTCCATGGATGGTAAGGGTAGATGGTCACACGCTGCATTGTTAGGACAGACGACAACACAAGAAATCATTAGCTTTTGGGGATTGCGCTTTGACAAGGATCCTCAGATTCTTTACCACCCCCAAACATAGCTGACTTGCATGGCAAGAATTTTGCCAGCATGAGGATGACCTCTCACACCATTCTTGTGAGCCAACAGTGGACGATCAACGCTCTTCTGCTTTGTGACCTCAAGCACTTCACCTCTATCTCCACCCCATGGAGGTTATGAAAACTTCAACATGACAATGTCTGGGACCTTAAAGTGAAGGCAGCTAACGCCATCCGAACTATGTTTGAAAAGCTTTATTCAGACAACCAGAAAGATCATGTGATAAGTTCAGGATAGAATCTCTGACACCTCTTTCTCGTGAATTGCTCACCTTGCGGGCAGCCTCTGAGTTGAACTGAATAGCTCCAACACCTCCTCCTCGTGAGCGAGGTGCCCTCCCATACCCAAGCCTGGGAGAGGTCAGACCACTCCGTGCAGGAGTTATTCCTACCGACCTCAATCCTAGTCGAGGACTGCTGCTCAGTGTAATAAGCCCCTTGTCCCCCCCTTCATCGATTTCCTCAATAGCAGACTGAGGACCTATCGTCAGCTTCATCGTGTTCTCATTCTTCTCTTGTGATTCGGACATAACGGATTCGCCAGTGACGGCGGCTACAGCTGCAGCAGCAAGGGTTAGTGTCCTTTCTGTTCCACTATCATGAAGTGCTTCCCCTTGTCCAGCAGGTAGCTGATTTCCTCCAACTTTGGCCAGCATGGCCGCCTCTAAGGCTTGCACTACAGGCCTGCTCCCAGAACGCTGTGCTTCCTCCAAAGGAATGTTACCCCACCTGCCGCAACATACACCATCGTCAAAAAAAAGGCAAAGGACTGCAAATTCACTCTAATTAGCAAGAGTGAAGTTATTATAAGAGTACAAGGATTGCACGAGCTCCAAAGCTTCCCGACTACTCTCAACGACCTGTAATTCGGAGATACAACTCAGACACTTTCTGTCTGACCAGGTTACACGTGCTGTACCTGTCACGAGCAAACACGTCTGCCCCATGATTGACCAGCAACTGAGTTATCAACAGGAAACCTTCTGCAGCGGCAATGTGAAGAGGAGTACGGTGGTCGTAGTCGGAACTGTTGGGGTCCACTCCATGGTCCAAAAGCCGCTGGAGAAACCCAGTGTTTCCATGTATGACAGCATTGCAAAGTTCCGTGCCAGCCTCCTGCACAGAACAGCCATGGAAGCACGGTTTCTAACATTTTAAGTACAACAGCTCCACTGAGAAGAATGCAATCATTCGTCTCTAATTGTTGAAGTGGCGTAGGGAAAAAAGAGAGAGGTTGAAATGAAACGTTTCCTCAAGACGGGAGGAATGTGATAGCAGGAATTCCAGAAGCATCTTTGAATCTATGCACCTTTGGGTAATTACAGTACTGGTAACATGAGCTAGGGCTAGCCATCACCTGCAGAGAAATAGTGGCGCCTCTTTCTACAAGAATTTTCGCGGTACTGTCGTGGCCTGACCGAAGAGCATCAAAAAGAGGTGTGATCCCAAAATTATCCTTAGCGTTCACATCTGCCTTCTCAATAATGAGGAACTTTGTCAGCTCGTCAAAGCCTTTAGAGGCAGCGAGATGCTGCATAATGTAAGCAACACACACAAACCATCACCCAAAAAGGAATTAGAAAAAAGCTAACTCTGTAAGTGTACCTAGTCTCTCACAAAGCACGAAGGAAGAAAGAGAATAAGTGTAGGCAAATGTACCAAAGCTGTTCTGCCATCGTAGTCAGCTTTTGAAGGGTTCGCTCCCGCTTTCATTAAGTGTTTGAGATGCTCAATATCTCCTCGAGCTGCAGCATTGATGGTCGCCATCACCAATTCCGCTTCCTGCTGTCCAATTAGATTGTGGATCTCGCTAGCTAGCGATGCCACTTTCGAATCTTCTTCTTTAGCTCTCTGAACCCCGCAGAACCCTAAGGTCAATTCAGGGTCACCCACCAGTCTGACTAATCTGAGCATTGAGATCATGGTGTGGAAGAGTTGACTTGTGCCAAGCATTGCTTACTACTTACAGCCTGTTTTTGCTCACAGGTAAAAAGTAAGCAGTAACGCAATAACATTTGGGCACTCTTTAACGAGCATAGAGTTGAACTGAAGGAAAAGTGAGTCACAACCAAGTACCTTCAGATAAAGTGAACTTGAGAAAGGACTCAGTTTTTTTTTTTTTTTTTTTGCAGCAGCAGCAGCAGAGACTCTCGTCAGCAACCTTTGAAAACTTGTTGGTGACTTAAATGAGAGTTGAGAATTTTAAGCATGAGTTCAGGCGACACCTAAGACTGTGGCCCCTGCAACAGACCTTCCATTAACTTCTCGTACCTCCAATAAGTTTTGGACAACTTGTCGCCCATCAAGAATGTAAGTTGAAATGACGTTGTTGAACGACTGCTTATCGATCCGCAGGAGTTGGGCGAGCTCCTTCACACGCACTGTGAAGGGCTGCGGAATATTGCAGAGCATAGCGACCTCACCGACCACCTGCACACAGAACACAGAACCATTTTCGCAAATACAGCTTTGAGACTGTGAACGTGAACAAACTGTACTAGTTTCCTTCATTGATCGACCAAACTTCTCTTCAAACCATTCCAATAGAGGAATCTGCATAGTACCCTATTCATCATCAGAACCTAAGTCGTCGCGTACACATAGCCAGCCTTGCCTTTGATTTCAGTCAATAAACCTTGTAGAAAACAAAATGGATAACCTTGGCATTGATTTGACAAGTACATTGTCCAGAGACATCACCACCACCTGTTCTCTCTAGTCAAGGATTGGAGAACTGTTCTCTCTAGTCAAGGATTAAAGAACTGTTGTCTCTAGTCAAGGATTGGAGAACAGGGGTCTCACATCAGGCGTGAAAACAGTGTTTTCAACCTCCTCTAAACCCTCCGCCCCCACGGAAACTTCCTCCAGAACACCGCGGCAAACAATGTACATGTTATCCCCTGCATCGCGTTGCTGGAATACAAGTTCAAGGGGCATAAACATCTCCGCGGAGCCTCTCGCCACCTGAATGGCACAACCTCAGTAGAGAAGTCAGCAAATAGGGTCTCTGCACTTTCAGAAAAGCTCTATCTGCTCTTTTGTTAGAGGGAAGTTTGAGAAGACTTCTGGGAAAGAGAGCTGTTCCACTGAATTATTTTGAAAGGAAAGGAAAGACTACAACAGGGAAAATGGGCCGGGACATACGATCTGATTAATGAACTCGTGAGAGCACTCTTTGAAGAGGTAGCAATCCTCCACCACTTGACTGAATAGTGCTCTCGCCACCTTATGTCGAATACTCATAGGAAAGTCCTCGATGATGTCAGACTCCACCTGATCTGTCTCAAACTGCAACCTCACATGCTGCAGACAGGTTCGCCCCCAAAGGCAAAGATTCAGCATGAAACAACAAAAGAACTACTTTCAACAATTGACCTGAACAACCTTGACCTCCAACTGCATGTGTTGCTTTATGCATCCCTCCACATAACACTCTCGCATCAACAGTATGACTGCACTGCTGACCTCTCGCATTTGATGGCGTAAACCTCGAGGCAGTCTGTAACGGTTCATGTACTGGATGAGTGCTGCCATTTTGTCACGATACCTTTCTGTGCTCGAGCCCTTAACAATAAGGGCAGTGATGTTACCTGCACAGCTCGCCCACAGTCATCGTTGAGACATAAGCGAAACAAGGTTTGAAGCTAAGTTTCATTGCCTTTAAATTTTTAAAACGCAGACGGTTTGAGAGAGACGCACCAATGAGGTAGGCAGACAGAACCATGTCGAACGAAATGAAGCACATGCAGAATATCATCTCTCGTGGGTTCACTGGATGTATGTCGCCATACCCTGTTTTTCAAACCTCGCCCCCCCGCAATACCCATGAAAATTATTTTCACAAGAACAGCAATTAATTGAGCTGCATGCAACCGGAGAATAGTAGCGACCGCCAGCAAAGTCTTAAGAGTGCTTTTCTCCGCTTAGAAGTCAGACAGACTACACATTTCTACGATGAAGACTACGGCATTGAGATTCTAAGGCTCTGTTTCTAGATACTTCTTAGAAGAGCGTAATAAAAGGGTGCGTAGAGACGAGAAAACAGACCGAGGGTAGCCATGGTAACGACAGCCCAATAGAGTGCGGTGACGTAGCGTTTCCCAAGATTGAGATCGCGGAAATTTTCATAGGAGTTGCTGCCAAGAGTGAGGCTGCCAATCCATGTGTCTCCTTCATTGGCTGAAGGGATGGTAGTAGCCAGGTAATAAAAGAAACACCCAGCAACATGTGTGCAGAAAAACTCCACAATAAGCAGCCGGACAATACGTGCCGCATAATAATTGACTCGAATGTCCCGCTCCACTCTGCAAGTGAAAATTTTCCGAAGAAAAGAGTTACTTAAAGGGTGTCTACACATTATTTCATGTCACAGGTTTTTGTTTTGGCAGTCGAGAATGGAATACATGAAGGTAATTTGAAATGAAACTCACCGATCAAAGAAAAGGTCGACTCGATGAGCTCGAGAAAGGCGGAGCCATAGCAACCATCTCATCACTTCTGCTCCATCATCTCCGCCGGCAGCCTGACAATATAATTTGGGTTAACAAGGTAGTAAATCTTCACACCTTTCACGACTACAAAAACAACTACAGTCTCTTCACCAATCAGTCGAAATGTCAGCATGCTCGGCAACAATCACGATAAGTAAGCAATTGCGAAGTGAAAGCCCGGGTATTCATTCACCTTGTAAAAAGAATCCCATGGGAAAAGGTTCAAGAAATCGAAAATGAACCCCGTTCTCAAATACCTGTGGTTGCAGAAGGAAAACAGAGGGAGCTGTAAGGCAGTAATCAGAAGGACGAGAATAGCCAGAACCACTAAGGACTTTGTTCAGATTGTGCGAGTTCAAGTGAAACCCCGAAATCCCCCAAAACACACCTGAACGCAATGAGCTTGTGATCGTCGATAAAAGCAAACGTCTTCGGGTCTTTATATCCCACAAAAAATGTAAGCACCAAGTCGGCTGCAAAGAAAAAACTTATCGCAACGTCGAACCATGCAAGGCTGGTGGGCAGACGCCGAAAAAACGCAAACTCGAACGGTGTCACACATGCAGAATATAAGCAGAGGAGGAGCATCACTTGCTCCCATGCCAGGTAGTATCTGCACAATAGCACCCACACCTGTCTGAGAACTACCGGCTTTGAAACGAGAAAGCCGCTGCTTGAAACTCTGCCTCTACCATAATCACAATGGGGACAGCTCAGGCCGTATAATCACACACCGATTCCCGGGGTAAACTATTCCTGCTGCATGAGTGTGTATATGGATGTTAGAGGTTCGCAGAAGAGCGGAACGGTGGCCCGATGTAGACTCGTCTGCCCGTGAGCTCCCGTAAGTGTTTGCTGAGCCATCATTATCCCAACCTCCATGGCCTCCTTTCCCAAATATAGTCCACCGAGCTGCTCGCTTAAGCTGCACCCGCTTCTCAGCTCTCTCGAATGAGAAAAGAAGAAAGAGAGAGAGAGAGTAACCCTACAATGTATAAAGATGGAAATAGGAGGCAGGGACTATTGAAGATGCACATTCAATAAGACTATCAGCTCTTCCGGAATCAGAGAAGGGTTCAAGTAGCCTGCCTGGCTGCCGACACTGTAACCACCACCGCCTATTGCATCTGGAGGAAGTTCAAAATCATTTCCACCCCTCCTAGATATGGAGTTGTCGTTGTATCTGTCTATGTTTCGCATGTTGCGGTTGCAAAGTTACCCGTCAAATAGTTCAGAGGGCCGATAATCCCTGACATAGCGAGCAACCACACGAGGAGAAAGAAGGAATAACGAAGCACATTTTCATCATCAACTCGTGCAGGAATGTCATTGTACAAATATGTCAGCAGCAGTATTTGGTGCATACTAGTCACTTGTTCGACTTGAATGCATCTGCAAGTCTAGGGAAAAAATTGTCGCTTTCGGTGGATATGCATGCTTGTATCGCCCAATAACGGCCTCCGCGTTCTGGTTTTTCAAACTCCCCATTACGAGAAAGGCAGCTCACCAGGTGATATTTTTACTTTTCAAGCTTATGTGCTGAAATTAATAGAAATAAACTATTCTGCACAATGTACTGAACTCTGATACTTCCGTGATGGAGTAGCCACACATATATCCTCTAACCTTGACAAGACGCTCACATTAAGGCAAGCACCTGACTTTTGCGGCATCTCTGCTTTAACTTCCTCCACAGCTAAAGAAACTCAACAATGACGTCTTATCGTCGTGCTCACGCATGCATTAGTGGCTCCAAGTTTTGCGTTCGGTGAAAATCTTTCGCAGTCTGCAGGACTCTTCGTTTGTGGACGAAAGCCACTAGCTGCCTAAGGGCTACGGAACGGCACACGTTGCTGATAGACGAAGACAGCGTCTAGTAGGGAACACAGTGGATCTTTAAAACAGATTTAGCTGAATCATGTACAAGAAACTGCGATGGGGAAAGAGGAAAACACATTGTTGCGTACTTGCAGTGTCACGACGAAGGTGAAAAACTCTCCACTCTTGTGATCAATGGAGTCGAATACACCTGAAATCCCAAAATCCAGGATAGAATACGTTTCAGCAGGAGATACGTAGCCGGCGAGCAGATTACGGCACCCGAACAGGCTAGACACTCGAACCACGCTCAGCGGAACAAACGAGTGACTCCTGAAACCTTTAAAAAACAAAAAAAAATATCCATAGTCGAGCCAACAGCATGCCAGAGCAGAGAGAAATGCAGATCAAACAGGGAGGACAACCAGAGAAGCACACGAGCAAAACCAAGGGAAGCTGAACGTAACATAAAACTGAAAGGTGACCCTCCCTCATGCTGACTGACCTCCTCATATGAAAGGCGAGCGCAGGCAGGCCCGGAAAGCCGCCATGAGCCGGGCTTCTCCCTCTGCGAAGGCCGCCATGGCTTCTCTTCCACCGCAAACGTTGCAGGATCTGTTCCGGTGCCTCCCTCGGCTCCCTGCGAGCTGCCTGCAAGCATTGTACGGACGTGTACGAATTCGTACGAAGTTGTACGGCAGCTACCCTGGGCCTGTCACTTGTCAGGTTGATGACGTCGTCCAACTGCCGAGGCCGTACATATGCGTACGAAAGGTCAGAAAAGGTACATATTCAGGACGGGGCGGGCGTACGGAGAGGGATGTGACGGGCCAATCGGAGCCATGGAAGGCGACGGACGGACGGACGGACGGACGGCCGGCCGGCCGCGCTGCGCCGCGTCGGGGCGGGGCGGGCGGCAGACTGTACGAATAGATGCGCGACAAACCGACATATCGCCGTGGGCGGCGACAAAGGTGGACCTGACGGGTGACGGGGCGAGGCGTGGACCAGTACGGCGTGACAGAGTTCAACAAAATTAGACAAACTAACTACTGTACTTTATATAAGGAGTACTCTTTTGCAGCAGAATCGGCATGTCATCAGAGTACTCGTTTCATCATCAGATTGACTGAAGTTTTTGGACGAATTTTATTTTATTTTCTAACCTGTCGTCCCTGGGCCGTGGCAGATTACGTACCCACGCGTGGATAAATTTGACGTGCCGAACCAGCGTGATCCGGTCAGCCAATAGGATACATGCCGTACTGTCCACCACTGTGAACGCTCGAGCCACGTGGGTTTGCAAAGCGTCTAGTGCCAGACAGGGCGGCACGTGAATCGTATAGAAAGCAGTACACTGTACTGCTATATTTCTTTTAAGAGGTATATCTATGATTGCAGTGCAGTATACTGCGTTTGGATATCTTTCCTCCCGAAATCGTGGGACGACTCGATGAGACCGACGAATCTAGCCGTACATTCCAGCTGGCATTCACCGTCAGATTGCTCCACGTGATACCCATAGTCGGTGCTGACCAATCGCTTGCCGCCGCCTGTCCCTGCTGACCCCCATTCGTACATTTAATGACGTCAGCGAATTTCTCACGCAAAGACACGCTCCCACCTTAAAGGACAAAGATGTCGGTACGGTCACAGCCACCGGGCACAGGAGCACAGCGGTATCGACAGAAACGGTCGACAGACGGCTAGGTCGGTGGCGGTTGTAACCGGTTCAACCGACGGTACCAGGACCCTACGCTCCTAGGGGTACGCAAATGTCGGTTTCTTCGCCGAACGGCAACTGCTGCATGGAAACGCCATTACGCACTATGTCAAAACTATGGTTAAACTGTCACATGTGATGCCAACGCGGCGAGTCCCGCGTCTAGAAGCCGCCCTCCGAGCGGCCCCCGCCGTCCGCCACGTCGGACAAGCTCATGGCGCTTTGGCTCATGGCGAGGGAAAGCTTCCTGCCGACGTGGCACGTCCTCGGTACGCCACGTGGACGTCTGGTTCTTTCCGAAGCATGCCGCAACATGCGCCAGCGCCTGTCCGGCGGCTCTGGAGGCTCCTGGAACACCCGCGGCCCCCTCCCCGAACTGCATAAAGGGTGGCTCGGTCCCAGCGTCTGAATCAGCTGGCGGAGTTCTGCACAGTTTTGCTTGCAAGGCGATATATATATACTGACAATACTCTCTGCAGGAAAATGGCTCTCACTCCCTTCAGTTCCATGTTCAATGACCCGTTCTTCGGCGGCGGCCCTCTCTCTGTCTCGCGCAGAACGTTCCCGGACGAGTTCAGCACTCTCTTCGACTATGGTCCTCTGCGGAGCTATTTCCGCGACACGCAGGCTCTGGCGAACACTGCTGTGGATGTGAGGGAGACGCCGACAGAGTACCAGTTTGTGGCGGACCTTCCCGGCCTGAAGCGCGATGAAGTGAAGGTGCAGATTGAGGATGGGAACGTTCTGTCCTTGAGCGGAGAGCGCACTCGGGAGTCTCGGGAGGACACGGACACTTATCATCGAGTTGAGCGCAGCACCGGGAAGTTTATGCGCCGTTTCCGCCTGCCAGATAATGTTGATGTTGATAAAGTCAGCGCTACGGCAGAGCACGGCGTGCTGACTGTGAGCGTTCCGAAGGTGCAGCGTCAGGAGCAGCAGAGGCCTGCTGTGAAGGATGTGGAGGTGAACGAGAAGAAGTGAAGAGGCTGGAGGCGCACTGTGGAGCTTTTTTGGAAACGTTAGACCAAAGTTTTTGCCAGTTCTTTGAGAGTAGTCATATCAGTGGCTAGTGTCAGTTCGGATGTTGTCCCGGTGAAAAACTCGATAAGAGTGGCTTTTTGTTTTCTTTCTTGTAGTTAGGAATTGCCGCGGATGTGTAGGTAGTGCAGTGGAATTGCAATTGTTCACTCCCGTAGATGTACATAAGGCAGGATGGTCGGACGGCTCTGCTGCTCATGATGCTTTTTCTTGTACAGCTGCTTTAGGAGTTCAATGGCGCCCTCTTTCCTTGAGGTGACTTGGCCTCTTCAACGACTTCCTTGTTTTCGATGCATGCGTTTTGGAGCAGTATGTACTCATGTCTTTCTATTGGATTAATATGTTTTGTGAAGGTCACTTAAGGCGGGGGTTTGAATAGTTCGGGGAAACTGTTCAATGTGAGTGTCAAGTGTCTTTTCTGTCAGTTAGTTTTTTACATACTTGATAAAACGTGCTTCTTATTTTTTCCATGGTACGCATTGGTTTACACTAATTGCATGGCAGCCTGAGTTGCAGTTCAATGCTGAGTTCCTTCCTTCCGCATAGCTGTTTGTCGACTACATGATATGATGGGAGGATGATCCGATTCTGAGAATAGTGCAAGTGCTGTAGCAGAGTGGAAATTAGTCTACATAAATTGTGGTCTTGTTTGACTATCGTGCCCTTCTCCTTGTGACGTATGCATGATGCCTTCATTTGTGCATGCGCACCTTCGAACTCGTCGTCCGTACGAGCCGTGGATGATGACATGGATGGATGGATGGATGGATGGATAGCTTCCTCATGGTGCCGTACATTTTTGTGGCAACCCGTACAGAAACGGACAACGATACGTACAAACGTACAACGTGCTGAGCGGTCAGTAGGGATGGATATTGTACTAGAACGCAGTGTCGCGTTTTAAAATTCCAATGCAAACATCTAAAAGGTAGGCAGTTTTATGAAGGAGAATGCTACTGCACCCCCTTATTTTGGTTATTCCACCCCCTTTTCTGAAAGAATTGCCTGCCCATTTCGGTTATCGCACCCCCTGCTTTGGATATTTCACCTTTGGATATCCTACACCCTTGTTTTTTCCTTTTCACTATTGATTTCCAACATTGTGCAACAAAAGAAAAGGAGAGTTGCATTGAGCTCAAGATGGTGAGGCCATCAAATGAACATGGACGAAGTCAACATGGGGAACCACAAGAAATTGGCCGCAAAGGACTTGAGCACAAAATAAAAAAGCTAGGAGCAAAAAACTACCAAAAAAAAAAAACTAAACTAAACTAAGCAGCCGCAAAGGTCACCAATGTGGGGCAACCGTTACTTTTTGTTTTTAAGTAAAGTTAAGGCAAGTTCTTAAGTTGTGGCTTGGTTGCTTGTAATTGGAACATTTGTTCCTTTGCTTGTCCCGATTGATTGGGGTAGGATATCCAAAATAGGGGGGGGCGTAACCAAAATGGGCAAACAAAATGTTCAAAAAGCGGGGTGGAATAACCAAAATAGGGGGTGCAGTAGCATTCTCCTTAATGAAACACTTGGAATTGTGGTACAATAGTACGGCCATCCGGTCGCATGGCAGCCTCTCTGACGGCCCAGCGCCATTCGCAAAGCCAAAACCTAACCTAAATTTCAGAACGTGTGTCCGTACATGTTTTTCAATTTGAACAATGGTACGGCCGTTCTAGAAATGTTTCAAAACTCCGAGACCGTTTGGATATTAGGGGGAGTCGGACCTTGACCATCGCCAAATCAATTTCGTAAGCCTGTCGGGCGGATTAAGGATTGGCAAGGTACGCATTTCGGTACGACTGTGCCCGTTTAGCCGCGGATCCCGACCCCGAATTCGTACACGACACCTTGACTTTTGGTATAAGGAATTCGGGAATTTAGTACGCGGAGGTCAAGGTCTGACTCCCCCTATTAGAACGTTCTAATACTGAAACCTAAAGGGTAGTGATATTTCCACCCCTTTTTTGGATCCAAACACCCCTTCCCGGCCGGGCAGATTTCAAAAAGGATTAAAAACGGAAAATGCTTTTTTCACACCTTTTTGGAATCGATACCCACCCTCCATCGGCAGATTTTATTTTTGCGAAACAAGGAAATAACCCGTCACCCCATTTTGAATATCCCGCCTACCTGAATTTTTTTCACGCTTGCGGTCAATCGCAGCCGTCGATTCCCTCGCAGATCGCAACACGGCAGATCAGTATTTGATCTGCAGCCGGGCTCGGTCACAGCGAATGGCACGTGCCCACGTATCCCGCCAAACTCGTCTCAAAGGTTTGTCCGTACAAATTTCGTACGGTCGAAACTTTTGAGGAACCCAATAATTCGTACATTGAGAGCTTGGACCAATCAAAGTTTTCCACGTCATAAATTTAACACGTGGCAGATGTTGATTGGCTGAGAGCTGACAATGCACGAGATCTCGGGCCGGGGGACGCGCGCACTCGCACTTGCGATCCGGCTTTGGCGGGACTCGTGGGCGCTTTCCATTCGCTAAGATCGAGCCCGGCTGCAGATCGAACGGTGATCTGCAGTGGTGCGATCTGCGAGGGAAATCGACAGATGCGATTGACACGCACGTGTGAAGGACGGACACCCGCGAACGATCTCGTGGCGGACGGATCTTCCGCTCCGAGCGGATTCGGGCAGGCAGATATTTCTTTCCCTCAAAAAAAAAATTCAGGGAGGCGGGATACAGTATTCAAAATGCGGTGACAGGGTATCATTTTCCTTGGTTAGCAAAAATAAAATCAGCCGACGAAAGGTGGGTATCGATTCCAAAAAGGTGTGAAAAAAGCATTTTCCGTTTTTAATCCCTTTTGAAATCTGCCCGGCCGGGAAGGGGTGTTTGGATCCAAAAAAGGGGTGGAAATATCACTACCCAACCTAAAACTCTGAAAGTCCCTTGTACGGACTTTTTGCCATCCCTAACCCAGCTGGCTCTGACCGCCCACTCGTTTATCGTACGGTCAACTTTCCAGCGCTTTCGATTAGATTTGAACTTCAGAAAAATCCCGGCCGTTGGCTGAAACCGCGATCCCGGCCGCGGCCAATCGCAACCGTCGCTTCCCCGCGCCACATCCAGACTCTTCTTGACCAATTTGGACCAATTTTCACTTCCCAATCCGAAAACACAGGGGAAGTCGATTTCGATCCTGCAATCATTGCATGCGGCGTGCGGGCGCCGCCGCGGCCGTCCCGTCATTAATGGCCACTTCAAACCGTATCCTTCCCGGAGGCGGTCAATGAGCCACGTGGCCAGCACAGCCGGCAAGCGTGCCACGTGTTACGATGACGACATCCATAAGCACGTGGAGGCTGCACGGAATTCGAAGTTGCCTGGTGGGGCCCACCGTTGACGTGCGGCCCCCCCCGGCCGCGTTGACTAACGCCTGCGTTCACACACGTCCGCCGCGTCAACTACAAAAAATCTTTTTTTTTCGCTGTGAGCCTTTCCTCTATCGTCGTCCAACTGCTATTCACCACGTGTGCATCTTTGCAAACGTGGCGTTCTCTCATTCGTTGATTTCGGCTGAAAGAGGTGCGCGAGTCCCCCGGCGGCTCCCCCTTCATTTACGACCCGGGGGCCCTCGGCCAATCAGCGCCCTTCGCCTCTCTGTAGAAGTCGTCCCGCCCCGCCCCGAACCCTCCGTCCGTACGGACCACGACACGCGGCACGCGCCTTTGCGACAGCGGCGGCGTCGCATGGGCCAAACTGCGTCGCACAAAGTGGTCGTCCAGCCAATAAGAGTCCGTGCGACGCCATACGATTCAGAACGACGCCGTGCGATATCGCCCGCGCCGACCTGGCGGCGCCACCTACCGGCGCGGCGCGATTTGGGACGAGCGGCCGAGGGCGGCGGCGGGCGCGGGCTCGCACGTGCGGCCGCGTCGGGGATGCGCGCTCCGTGGGCCACGTCAGTCGCACGTGGGAACCGGGCCAATGGCGGCGCGCGAGCGGGCGCAGGCGGCGGGAGGGAGGGTCCATCCGGGGGCGGGTGGGGACTGCCGGCGGGAGGACGAGAGAGAGTGGGAGAGGGATAGAGGGAGAGGGAGAGGGAGAAGGGAGAGGGAGAGAGGGGCACGTGAGGTACAATACAGTACAGGAGAGTAGCTACGTTTAGGGTCCGAGCAGGAGGAAGGGAGCTTCGTTGGACGAAGGGGGGGCCGAGGGGAGGATCAAATTTGGGTTGCAGGATGGGGGCGGAAGAGCAGGCGGTGTACATGATTCCCGGGGGAGTGCGCGTGGAGTTGGCGTCGGATTACTGCGTGGGAGTGGAGTTAGGGGCGGGAGGATACGGCGTGGTGAGGGCGTGCAGGGAGAGGAGAACGGGGGAGGTGGTGGCCTGCAAGACGATTTGGAAACATAGAATTCGCGCGGAGGGTGAGCAGGCAGCCGTTCTTCGGGAGATAGCCACGATGCGACACGTGGCAGGCCATGGCGGGGTGGTGGAGCTGAAGGGCGTGTATGAGGACAGCGAGGCGGTGCATATTCTGATGGAGGTGGCAGACGGTGGGGACCTTCTAGAATGGCTGAACAATAATAACAGCCCTATGCATGAAGACGTAGCAAGGGAAGTGTTTCGGCAAGTGGTGGAGGCGGTAGCTTACTGTCACAGGAATGGAGTTCTGCACAGAGATTTGAAACCGGAGAATATTTTGCTGTTTTCTGGAGCTGCAACGGGAAAGGAAAAGGCGTCATCGTCTTCAGAAAACAGCTGTGAAGAGGAGAAATGTTTTCCTTTTTCTAAGCACCGCGTGGAGGAGGTACTGGAGCAATCTGCGGGAGGGAGGGAACCGAACGGAGGTGCAGGAGTTAAGAATAGAATGAGAGTGAAGCTCGCGGATTTTGGGCTTGCAGTGATGTCAAATGGAGAGAGAGGAGAGCTCGTTGCGGAAGGGAGGGCGGGGTCACCTTCATATCTAGCGCCGGAAGTTGCAGAGGGGCGCAAATACGGAGCGAAAGCAGATATTTGGAGCTTGGGGGTGTTATTACATATATTAATTTCTCGGCAGCATCCGTTTCATAGCCGTGAAGACGAAGGAGAGACTTCGAAGCTTGTGTACAGCGAAGTGTTGGATCTCTCTATGGGTATTTGGTCGCGTTGCTCGTCGGAGTTGAAGGAGTTGGTGCAGTGGATGCTCACTATTGAAAGTGAGAATAGGCCTTCTGCAGACGAGGTTTTGAAGCATACATGGCTGAGGGAGAAGTCTGGGCGAAGCTCCTCGGTTTCATCGCTTTCTGTTGGCAGATTCGATTTACCAAACAGTCGTATGGGTGAGGAGTTAAGTTTCTCTGCTTGGTGTCCGGTTCAAACAGAACATTCACTGGGTGAGGGCGCTTGTCTACGTCTGATATCTCAGCAAGGCGACAGTGATAAGGAGAACCGTTCGAATAATCTGCAGAAAAATAAGGAGGAGGGTGAATCCGTTGCAGCTCCAGGATGCTCCATGAATGAGAGAGTTTGTGGCGATGGGAGAGTGAAGAATTGCATTGATTCATGCAGTCCTGCGGCTCCTTTGGTAGTGGAGGCTGTCGAATGTAATGATTGTCCGCCTGTAAGGGGAAGTCAGGAGGCTGGAGATGCTGAAGAGAAGAATGAGGAAGTATGTGCCCAATTGCTGGAAAGCTGTCAGTCAGCAGAAGAGTTACGAATGAGTGGTTGGAAGAGAGGAGAGGCAGGATCGGCGAAGGGTTATGAAGGCCTATCAAGACTGGAGTTGGTGGAAATGGTCAATTCTTGTTGCAGCAATCCTCTATCAAATCGTCAAAGAGTGGTGGATGAAGGCTGCGAAGTGTCCCTTGATAATTATGCGGCAAATTCGACTGCTTGTATTGACCGCTGTCCACCTCTGAAGAGACGGAGGATTGTTACTCTGCAAGCAGGCGCAGGAGCGTTTGAAGTTGATGTTTGTGGGTAGTTGAGTTATCATTTCCTGATTTATCCTTTGTCATTTTTGGGTGGAAAAGACATAGTTGTGGAGAGAAGGGGAGATGGAGCGGCGGAAAGATTGTCAGGGGGGTGTCCCTTTGTTATGATTATGTATGCTTTGCACATACATGCGCTTATGTATGTGCAAATGCATACGAATGAATTCCTGGACTCTGTGCGGAATAAGCTTTGCACTTTAGCAGCCCCGAGGTTAGTAGGTCAGAGAGGAGGGCGCCTGGGAGGAGGGAGAGGCTTATTAGTGTAATTTGGATGTGGGGGGAGGACGCCGATGCTTTCCTGCTTCCCCTTCCAAAGTGGTCGTAGATGTTGTACCAAAGCGGTTGTTTCCTTGGTTTTTTCCCTTTTTTAATTTGTTTTGTACATTAGAAGCACAAATAAGGTTCTGTTCCGCTGCAAGAAAGAAGCAGACAGAAAGGCAGGCAAGCTGCAGGGAGAGGCCTTTCTGTAATAATCCCATTTTTTCAATAATTTGATTTGACATCACATTTTCGCAATCGAGTGTGGAATGTGGAATGTGATTCTATACTGAAAAAGGTGTGGTTAGATGTGAGATGTGTGCTGATGCCCCTCCCCCCTCCCTCCTCCCTCCTCCCTCCTCCCTCCTCCCCCCTCCCCCCTTCCCCCTCCCCCCTCCCTCCTCCGTCCTCCGTCCTCCGTCCTCCGTCCTCCGTCCTCCGTCCTCCGTCCTCCGTCCTCCGTCCTCCCCCTCCCCCCTCCCCCTCCCCCTCCCCCCTCCCCCTCCCCCTCCCCCCTCCCCCCTCCCCCTCCCCCTTCCCCCTCCCCCTCCCCCCTCCCCCCTCCCCCTCCCCCTCTGTATTTCTCCCTTGCTCGCTCTCTCTCCCCGATCTAACAAGAGTCAGCTCACCAACTTGTCGACACTGCCATGCTATGGAAATAGCAAAACGCAGGAATCATAAACTTTATTTGACAGCAGCTGGAGCGAATGCCAGGCTTGTCCGTACACTTGGCTTCCATTTGCATCTTGAAACAAATTAGGGTAAAGCCAACCTTTTTTGCCATCAAATAACAGAAGCCTATACCAATAACGGCCCGTCAATACTCCGCTTCAAACTCTAACTCGCTCATTGATTCGGCAAACGAGGCATTTTCCAACAAAGTGGTGATTTCAAAGGCGAGGTCTAGAAGCTCCTCATCCCAACCCCATGGCCCCACAAGGCCCAACCCCACAGGTGCTCCCTCCACAACAGTGATCGGTACATTCACCTGCAACGTCATACGAGCACCATGCCCCAGTAAGGAGAGAACAACCAAACAGGGGAATAGAGGGAACAGCTGAAAGCTCATTCAATCTCCAAAAAAGGGCGAGTTTTGATTCTACCTGGGGAAGTCCTGCCGGCCCTGCGATGACTGTTAAGCAGAGAGCACGTCTGCGAAAAGTTTCAATCTCTTCTGATGAAGCTGTGAGAGAAGGGGCAATGCCCGGAGCAGCCGGTACAAAGAGCACGCATCCGTCACTGACAAGCTCCCTCATGTGTTTTGTGATCCTGCAGAATCGCCCTCTCACCATCACCTTACCACCTTGCACTCTGTTGTCTACTGAATGTACCATTTGCAGGGTGCAGCAGAGAACAGAAAAAAATAACTGTCTCACTTTGCTCGCACAGTTTGCGCATGTGCAACAGCCGTCTCCTCCACCACTCGTGCAGCTTCAAATCGTTGTCTGACATCATCACCAAAAACAGGGTTCTCCTGCTGAATCCACTTCCCATTACTCTCCCATGCCTCTCGCAGCTGCGTCCACAAACGCACCTCATGGCAACATCAACACGTCGCCAACAACGATGTGGCCAACGCATTGACTTAGTCATATCGATCATCTCCAACTTGTCCATAACACCCACAAGCCCACTTACTTGCAACACTCGCATATGACGCACCCACTCCTCATAGCCCCCTTCCACCGTTCCCACTGCAATGCTTTCGGGCCCCTTCAACCGCTGCTGCAATCTGTCACGAATTGGGAGGATAGCCTTATAGACTGCTTCCACCGTTGCAGGGTCGGAGAGGCTCTCAAATGCATCCTGTGCCACTAGCCATCGCGTGATTCTTCTCTCTGCCCGCCCACTTTCGCGGCTTTCTGCCAACAAAACTTGGCCCACATCGCGGACCACCCATATGTCGTTCGCAAACCAACCCACTGCACACACACGAAAGAGAATCGGAATGCAGGTAAGGAATGTTTCAGAGAGCTTCTTTTCCTCAAACTGCATTATCATTCTGTCAGTCGTCGTTCGTCATCTGTAAGCTCCTTGACCAAGTTCACTTGCTAGTAAGGCTAGCTATTAGCAAGTATTGGTTCTACACCCCCGTGTTCTAGAAAGACATAGAAAAGAGTTGAACAGCGTGCATAACCATTCTTTAGGCAAGGTCATGCGCTCTACTATAAAAAAAAAAAAAGAGGGAAGCCATACTTTCTCTACGAAACATTGGTGGAGAATAATCATGCATTCTCCTCAAAGCAAACAAGAAACTGTCCAAAATTAGAAGCATACCTGTGTCTACCGACGGCTGCAATGGGAGAGCACCCTCCATTGAAATTCGACCATGCGATGGTCGCATGCCAAAAATTCCACAATGCGCTGCTGGAATGCGAACTGAGCCGGCCGTATCGCTCCCTATGGCGAAGTCTACGAGACCAGCAGCGACCTGCTAGCACGCAAAGAAAGACTGAGAAAGAGAAGAATCATGCATTGCATACATATATGCATGGGCTCTTGCAGGAATTATGAGTAAGAAGATTCGCTTACAGCTGATGCTGATCCTGAAGATGAGCCGCCGGGAATTCGTTCCGGAGCAGAGGGATTCAAAGGGGTTCCATAATGCGCATTCCTCCCTGAGAGACTGAATGCGAGCTCATCCATTTGCGCTTTTCCTGTCAAGGTGGCTCCCGCATCCAGTAACATCTGGAGAGGCATCACTATCTCTGATCCGATTTCATAGCGTCTGTGCACACTTGAAAGCCTTTTATGACATGGTAGATGATTCTCTGTGACAGAAACTAAACTTTTCACGCGGGTTTGCAGTAAGCACATCCACACTAACAAACTCCTTTCGCTTGCGAATTTATGGACCCTTGAGAGAATCAGGTTGAGTTGATACGAACAATGGGAATGAATTAAGGCAACAAATGCTGAGAGAGAAGGCACAACGCACCTGAATGGCTGCAGCCGTTTTGGTTGGAATTGGGTGAGTTTTTAGCCATGTCGGGTTGCCAAAGCCGGTTGGAAAGGATGCTATCTGCGATAAGGAAACAATCATGATAACGGGATGAGTGCTGCAGATATTAGAGGAACACGCACACGAACGCTATGAATAAAACCAGAAGTCCGTCCATATCAAAGAATAGCACCTAACTGCAATAGGAAGCATCAATGTAAATCTATCCCCTATAGCAGAAAACTATCTCGTTATATTCCGCCAGTCTACCAATGCAATTCTATGAGGTAACAAAAACAGTCTTCTCTACTTATCATTTTAAAAAATATGCCAAAATTTTCTAGTGCAGATTTTCAGAGGATGGTTAAGACCACACTTATTAGCCTTATTAATTCAACGCCACTGGTAGCAAGACCTAGAGAAGCAGAGAATCTAAAATCGCAACAGCAGAATGCTGTAGTGGAAAGGATCAGGTTATCAACGTTCGCTTGTTCGTTTATTCCCCATTAAGCAACGCTTAAATCGAGCACTGGACTAGACAAGAAGGTTGAACTACACAAAAAATTCAGCAGAAAGTTCAACTTTCAAAAGGTTAGCACCTGCATTGAACAAACAATTCTAGCCCAAAGAAGAACGTGAAAACGCTCACTCTCACGGAGTAGAGCAAACGAATCGTCGTTCTTTTTGGATTTCAACTTCTGCATTCTTATTCTTCCACGACATAAATCATATCTAGCCTCAGAAATGATTTCTTACATGGAACATATCCTTTGCTGCAAAAGTTAGCCCGCAGAGCGGGCCTTTCTTGGCACCCTCGACAATGCAGTCACAATGCTCCACAAAGGCCTTCATCTCCTTTCCCTTTTTCAACACATCCTGCAGCGCTCCAAATGTGCCTTCCGCGCTGCAGCGCACCTGAACCGACCTCCTCACACGGCTGGCGTCAGGAGACAACGGTCTTTGGGAAGAGAGAAATGGAAGAGAAGGGGAGGCAGAGAGCGAGCCGAGCGCTGGAACAGCCCAGAGGGCCGCCATGGCCTCTCCTCTCCTCTCCTCTCCTCCCTCCTCTCCTCTCCTCTCCTCTCCTCTCCTCCACTCCTCTCTCTCTACTCTCTCCTCTCTACCCCAAGCAAAGAAGCAGCCCCTCAGCTAATCCAATGGCTACTTGCCACTTAAGCAAAATTTAACACGTGGCGGATCGTGGTTAGCGTATGCCTTGGCTGACATTGGCACTAAGATCCGGCCGCGAGGCGGACGGCCGATCTTTAGTGCCACTGCAGCCAAGGCATCCGCCAACTTCGAGAAACCACGTGTACACTATGCATATGTGGCGAGTAGCCATTGGATAGAGCTAAAGTTAAGTCCATGACTCGAGTCATTAGTCAAAGTTAACATGGCTGACTACGTCTCGAACTCGCCATTCTCTGGTCGAGGGAGGGAGGGACCGGTTAGCCATATTTGCAGGCAGTTGGTGGAGGTTAGTCGACTAAGGCATTAGCCGTTGGGAGCCGCCTAACAGCCACCGTCTCGGTACCGATGTACGGTCGGCCGTTTAGTCATTAGTCATGGCCCTCCGCTGCTTGAAATTGTAGGGTTGGGCGAGGTAGAGGTAGACGGAGAGAGAGAGAGGGAGAGAGAGAGGAAGACTGGAAGAGCGAGGAAGAGCGAGAGAGAGAGGGAGAAAGTGAGAGAGAGGGCCAGAGGAAGACAGGGGGAGGGAAAGGAGGGCAGCCATGAGGGCGGGAGCGCTGAGGCCGCGGTCCGACCCGCGGAAGTTTGGGGAGAGTTCAGTGGGATCGTGCATGCTGCTGACGATGCTGGTGGTCGTGGCCTTCGCTGCGACCTACACGACTATGAATACGATTTACGCCCGCCCTCACAGCATGGCTTTGAATGATGCATTGAACCCGGACCTCTCCACGGCGGTGAGTGCTCCATCACAAACCCTAAACGGTATTTCTTGCTGCTGCAAGGTTTTTGGCTGCTTTCTAGTGCAAGTTTTTGCTGTGCTGATGCCTGTGGAAGCCCGAGAAAGCATTCATCCGCGAGATCTGAAAGCGCATGCGTGACTTTGTTTAAGTTGAGACTTCCAAGATTTGTTTCCTGAATGCTGCTGCTTCTGCGACCTGCTGCTTTAATTTCGATAATTGAACTTTTGAATTTTATTTTTAATTCTCGATTTCCTGTTTTTTATATTTCTTTTGGCCCACGGGCTACGAACCAGGGCTCAGTGGCGGGAAATAGCGTTTTTTAAAAGTAGTAGCAAGTCTCAGCAGTGAAACATGTGCATATGCAGGAGGATGTTACTGCGTCATCCGGAGACAATGATGAAAACTTCTGCAGAGGCTTGAAACACACAGAGCTTTGGGGAGCTTCTGTGAAATGGGGTGCTACAAATTTGGTGGACACAGCGGAGGAGTGCTGCAAACAATGCAGGTATCCCTTACAATTTGTGTCCGGGAGAAGGATCCAAACTCTCTGGAACTCAGTACAGCAGTGAAGGTTGAGGAAAGTTGTGCGAACAGAAGCCATATTTGGTTTAGCATTCACTTGGAGCTCGCTCATATCAATTCTTATGCTTTGCAACAGCCCTGCTTCAACTGGAAGCTATTGGTGTTGCAGACGGCTTCTATAGCTTTCTGAGGTGATTCTTTCCATAGCAGCCACGGAGCGTTTTTAGGAGTATTGGTGCTCACCTCAAAAACTTCATAGCTTTTCTGTGGAAGTCTAGTGTAGAATGTGCCAGAAGCATGCATCTCTGCTGCTGGCCATTCTTTTCATCTGTCTCCCCCAATGGCAAGCTCAACACCTCTCTTATGTTTTTTGTATTTAAGCTCTGCCGAGGCTGAGCGAACGCTTGCTTACATAAATCCCTGCCGCAACAATCTCAACATGTCGCAGCGGCTCGTGTTGAACTGCCAGTTCTTTTCGGACTGATAGACGCATTGCATCAAGGCATTCACGGCTCGATTATAACCCGCATATTCTCTGTGTGTGTAGTTCTTTTGTTTGAACGCTCTCGATCGACCTTGTCAAGCTTAATGTGGGCAATCAGGATTTGCCATTGTTGGATTGAATGTGCCTTTACTGTTCTGAGTGTGGTCTTCAAAGCAGAAGGCAGTCTTATGTTGAGGGAAGCTCAGCACACTTTCGAAGGCGACTATCTCAGTGGCTGTAGTTGGGCGTCATTGTGTATTTTGGGCTTCCGGGAACAGAGACCTATGTCCAGAAGGTCGTTCAGACTGCTCTTGCAACTCTTGGGTTTACTGTGAAGATCAATCTCGCTGTGGAGAAAGTCACAAGCAGGTGGGCCTTACATTACCGTGAACGAAGCACTGCAGGCTACTTTCTTTGCAGAAACTCTGAGCTGAGATTTTTATTAATGTTTCAGTTGTTGGGGGCTTCAGTGTTGGCTGAAGAAACAAACGGATGTTCTTCGCCCTGAAGTGCATAGCACTTCACCAGACTTAGGCTGGACATCCGGGATCATTCATCCATTCAAGCAGGTGTGTTTGGCAAGAACAGCAGCACAGCAACGTAAATAGTTGGAGTATTAGTCCTTAGAACCTTTTCTTCGGATATGACTGAGCGGAAGCTTGTGGGGTCATTTCGCGAGCAGGGCGTTGTCAGAATGGAAACGACGGAAGGGACCATTCGGGTGCAGGTGAGCTAATCCTCCGCTCCCTCTCTCACCTTGTCCCAAATCTCAAAAGAACATGGGGCTTTTTTCCTTTAAGCCTACCTCCTTAGCATGTGAACAGGTTCGCAAGTTTGAAAGAAATTTTTCTTTGCTGTTTCCAGTTGAAACCCAACTGGGCTCCCTACACCGTGGCATACATTCGGGAGGTGCTCTCTCTCCGTCATTGCTCCGGTTGCCAGTTCTACCGTGGGGAGGGTTTAGGAGCAGGCTGGGATGCCAATGGCAATCGAATCAATTCTGTGAGTATATGAACCCAGCTGTCCTGTTGTTCAGGTGGTTTAGAATTCTCCCTTCATGAGGAAAATCAAAAGAAACAAACGTAATTTGAACAGTTCTGTTTAACGGCATCAAGAGAGCTGAAAGTGGAGTCATCAATAATGCAATTCCTAAGTCGCAACTGCAGATGAGCTGTAATCTCGACAGATACGGATAAAGTGATGCATTTTTCTCTGAAGCAAGAAATTGGAATAGCATTCAGCATGAAGACGAACCCTCCTTTTTATTAAAGTGCTTTCTAGATCAATAAAGGGGCGTCAATAGGAAAGACAGAGATTAAACTTTTATGATCGCGCGAATGTACATGAGCCAATTTCCTCCTGATGATGATGAGGAAGATATCGACTTGCATTATTTAAAGCAACCTCCCATGACCCTCTACACTGGCCTGAGGGAAGATGATTCTCACGTCGTGGGTTTAAATCTTCCCTAGCATGTGGACCAAGCAATATATTATCTGTGTAACTCGATTCACCCCTTATATGAGTGCCCTCAAACGCTCTGCCATCTTCTGCATTCGCACCAAGCAGCACGCTGCACTTCTGTTCTTCTAGTTTGCTTAAGAATGCGAGAAAGAAGGCATTACCATTCTGCACTTGGGTTTTGCTGTGCAGAAACCACCAGGGCCACCCTATGCGCTTCTGCAGGGAACCCTCTTTGCGGATGGCATTCCCTTCAAACCCATTGCCCGAGAGGCAGCACCCATTGTGAAGAGAGGCCATGTTTGCCTCATCGGAGAAGGCCCCGATTTCTTCATCAGTCTTGCGCACCATCCGGAATGGGCCCATGGCCATACTGTGTTTGGAGAGGTGGTGACGGAGGACATGGCGGTTGTGGACCGGCTGGTGACGAGGCCGACAAAGGCAGCCAAGTGGGGGGAGGTAGAGGTGCGGGAGTTTGAGGACGCTCTCTCCTTCAGTTTGACTAAGTTAAAAGGGTGAAGGTCTACTTTTTTGTTAAGAAAGAAAATTAGAGATTTGCAGTCTAGATTTGAATGGGGTATTGTTGACGTTAGGGCTCTCGCCAATGAGAGTACTCGATCATTGTCCAAATCGAGGACATGTGGAATTTAAAATTCGATTCCTTGGAAGGATGGATGGTTTTATGCTGAGAATATGAAAATTGATTCCATAATCTGATGGATTATATTGGGCGTGCCTCGTTTGAGCATGAGAGCTGCCTCTCTAACTGAAAAATGAAGTGGAGGTTGTCAGCAGTAGGAAACCTTTTATTTCAAGTTGTGTGCCGGTACTCACATAAGTGAAGCCCTCCATTCCTCTCACTACAGTAAGGATATGCTCTTGCTTGAAAGGCATCTCGTTCAAGTGAAGTCTCTGAAGTCTCTGAAGTTGACTCCAGGTGGCATTGCTCAGCATGGGACGGAACCAATATGACGACGACCTCTTATACAGCATCCAACTATCATAAAAACAATCAAAGATATCTATCACTGAATCAGATCCCTAGTCAGTAGCTGGGAACCATTGGCAACCAATGGCTGCAACAATTGCCAACTGCAGGCTGGGTCTGCCAATCAATGGTTGCAACCATTGAAATGGTTGGTGCTCTACGGGCCATGTGGTACACTTCAGTCATGGCATGAAATGCTATGCGGTACCGTACTGCATTTGTACTTGGACTGCACAATTCGCTGGTTTATGGTTTTGGGTTTGTACTTTGTGGTTCAAGATTTCGTGGTTTCATGGTTTACGGTACAGTAAACTGGTACATGCGACTTTATCAACGCCTTGGAGTTTTTAATAGCCAAAACCTCATTACCAATTGAATTCAATCAATTTAATATTGATATAGTTGGTGTTATAGTTATTTCCCGTTCGATTTGAATCTCTTATTGTAACCGCTCTGACGGCTCTATTGTCTGAATCCTAATTCGCAATACGTAAGTGGACTCTTTAAACGTTTGAAATAATAACGAGAAAAGTGCAAATGTTCGACTGGACAAGATTCCAAGCCCCTCAATCTCTCCTGATTCAATACAATTCAATCAGTTTGACAGAGAAATGTTCAAAAGGGTCAGCTTTACGGTACTGCCCAGGCCGGATCGTTGGATCAACCATTGAAATGTTGCCAACCATTGGTTGGCGGACCCAGCCAGCATTTGGCAATGGTTGCAACCATTGGTTTACCAATATGGTTTATTTTGTCTTGTTCCCAACCATTGGCAATGGTAAACAACCGCTGGATCCGCTCAATGGATCCAATGCTTGCCAACCATTGCCAACCAGTGGTTTGAACCAATGGTTGGCAACGATTGGAAGCCTGGGCAATGGTTGCCAATGTTGAGCCAACGGTCCAATATGCGCTGTTCCATGCTTCGTGTCCCCTTGTGCAACTGCGGCCGGCGCCGTCCTAGCGCATGGAACGAGCGCCTACCAACGGAGTAGGCCTGCATGGAACGGCCGTACAGCGGCATTCGGCGCCGCCGCACGCCTTGACTTTTCCACCGCGCCGTCACCCCAAAGCGGCGATCATCCGTGACGTAATTATGACATCAATATGCAAAACGACGTGTACGCGTCGCGACTATTTTGCCACGTGTCTCAAAGTACGGATTTCCCCGTTGTACAAATAGTCGGTGCGGCCAATCAGCGTCCGCCATTTCTGCCGCTCAAGCCAACGTGGAGGGGCTCGCCCTCAGCACCGACACGAAATGTCGGTGGACATCCTCCACGTCATGGCCCAAAGCTGACCCCGCGGTCGGGTTCTACGGATCCCGATTCCATCGCAGTTGATCCAGAAACTCCACCCAGTGGACCCTGGCCGTCCTGCGTGCGATCCACGCGGGCTCGGTTCACGACCTCGAACGGACGACGTCGCCATGGCCACTTCGTACGGCACCGACCCCTCCTGGTCTGCCCGTGAAACCTTTTCCCCTCCGGGCAGCGCATCCCTGCGCGCTGATTGGCTCCACCTGTGACCGCGCGCCGCCTGGCCGCGTCCTCCACGTCCCGCGAGGTCGACTTCAAGGCGGTGCGGCGCGGGAGCGGCGCCAGGGCTCCCCCTCTCTCCCCCTCCCTCTCCCTCTCCCCCTCCCTCTCCCACTCCCACTCCCTCTCCCACTACCCCTCCCGCCACTCTCACTCACTCCCACTCCCACTCTCCCTCCCCCCCTCCTCTCCCTCCCTCCCTCCCTCCCTCCCACCTCTCACAATGTGGTACAAGCGCGGCCTCTCCTCCTCTGTGCTGCTCCACCCCACCGACGATGTCAGCGAGCATTTCCTATTTGGCAAGGAACTAGGAAGTGGGTTTTCCGGAGTCGTCCGTCAGTGCACGGACCGCAGCACGGGCGAGGAGCTCGCCTGCAAGTCCATAAAGAAGGCGAACCTTGAAGACGAGGACGACTTCGACGATGTCCGCCTCGAGATCGCGGTCATGCGCCGTCTGAACGGGCACGCGGGGGTGGTCGCCCTCCGGGGGGTGTTTGAGGACCCGGACAGCGTTCACATCATAATGGAGCTTTGCGAGGGAGGGGACCTATTCGATGAAGTGGTAAAGAGAGGGCCTCTCTCAGAGGTGGGAGCCGCACGTGTGATAGCGCAGATAGCGGAGGCTGTGTCCTGCTGCCATGCAAAGGGAGTGATGCATCGCGACTTGAAGCCGGAGAATATTCTACTGTCGCGGCCCTCGGGGCGCGGAGAGGGAGGGGGGAAGAGAGAGGAGCAGGAGAATTTTGTAGTGAAGCTTGCGGATTTTGGGCTGGCAATGTTTTTGGGTCCCTTCCAGGAAGCCTCTGGGTTTGCAGGGTCCCCTTATTATGTCGCTCCGGAGGTCCTCTCACAGACGTGGTATGGAAGAGAGGCCGACATTTGGTCTCTGGGAGTTGTGCTCTACGTGATGCTGAGTGGGGAGTTTCCATTTGCTGGAAAGACAGATGCTAAGCTTTACAAAGCGATCAAGAGAGGGCGTCTCACATTCTCCCACCCCCCTTGGCCCTCAATTTCTGTGCTGGCCAAGTCCCTGATTCGCTCTATGCTCGCATTGGACCCCCGTTCCCGTCCAACTGCAACGGAAATTTTGCAGCATCCATGGATTCAGAGGTTCTGCGACACTCCCTCACAGCGAGTCGGCCTCTCTAATCTTCTCATGCCGAAGTCGGCTGCAGCTTACTTCGCAGCCAGCTTGGGAGGCTTCCTCGGTAGCTCTCCTCCCTCCTCTCCCGCACATCTCAGCCCCCCTGAAGCGGAGCCTCCCATCACCTCCTCTCACGTCCTCTCTCTCTCAAAGGCCACCTCTCTCTACGTGGTCAAGGCCTCCAGCATTTCCGTTGCCATGGAACCAGTTGTGCAGCAGGAGGCGTCCGTTCCATGTGCTCCGTTCCCCGAATCTCACCCCACCATTCTCCCCTCCCTCTCCATGGCCCCCACCATGAACCCCCCCAAAGTGTTATCTGTGCCTAAGGGCCCATTCTCGGCCTCTGCCGGGGCAGATTCCCCAAAATCAGTACTGGCTTGCGCTGAAGAGGTAAGCGATAGCGACTCGGAGACGGGCGAAGTTGAAAAATCTGGTGATCAAATGCCTTCTCCCACAGCAGAGGGAGGCCCTCCCTCTCTCGTGAATGGAGTACTTTCCGCCTGTCTGTGGCGTATTTCCGCCGCCTGTACCTGCTACTCCAGTGCTCTTTTGGGTCGCTGCCTTTCACGACGTCGCCCGGCAACAGAAGGAATGGCGGGTTCTAACACTGGTGTGAGTGCAGCACTATAGAGAGGAGAACTTGGGCTCATGTGGGTGGGCTGCTTTTGGTGGGAGACAATGCCTATGTTAAAATTTGAGGTGCGTTTTTAGGTAGTGGCTAGTTGGGCCCTTTTTCGATAGCACGGCAGAGGGGAGTTTTGGGGTCCAGTCGTCCTTTCCGTGAGCCATTGTGTACATATACAGAGATGTGCGTGAGATAGAGAGAAGTGTGTGTGTGAGCGAGAGAGAAAGAGAGAGAGAGAGAATGAGGGGTGAGGAGGGAGAGAGGGAGAGATCGACAGTGAAACAAACAGGTAGCGCTGGGCCAAGTGGAGGTCTGGGCACAGACAGGAGATTTGTAGCTCCACAAGGCCGTGTGTGAAATGCAGGTAGGGATCAATTGTAGGGCGAGTTCCGCTCATTTTGGTTTAGCTCACATTGGAAGCGGGACATGTAGAGGCCGTGCAGGCCGCAGATTAGGGAGGGAGGCAGTGAGGGGGAAGGTATGTAAGTAGAGCTGCCTGTCTTCGTATATGGTGCAGTTGCTGAGCCCTGGGCTTCACATTAGGGGGTTGGCAGAAATAAATGTAAGCGCGTATGCGCGTTTCCAAAGTGAAATTTACGAGTTACGAATTTACGAGCTGTCTTCGCCCTTGTGCTTGTTGAGCTGCTTGCCACGTGCGAAGGTGTCTCCTGAGGATACTTGGATAAATACCTGTTTATGTATTATTTGTTTATTTATCATAATAGATTTGTCATAAATTCAATGCAACAGCACGATGTTGAGTAGCTGACTAACCTTATGAGGGTCGAATTAGCAGTTACTAACTCTTAGCCTTCTCGTATAAAAAAAGGGTACCTTTTTACTCTGAATGACGCATCTAATTTTCTGGTTAGACCACGTAAACTACAAGATGAGTCAAATTGTTCGACTCCAGTTGCAAGTGTAGCAAGCTACGGAGTTATTCAAATTACTCAACGAAGAAGTATTTATTTCATTGTTTTTTTTTTTAATTTAGTCAAACTCTACTTCTAAATTTTTCCACTCCATTCAAAACAGTTACTGTTCAAATGCGTGTAGGCTTAACCTACAGTCAGAAAAAAAAAAACGTCCACAACATGTAGAGCCGAAAGTGAAAGAAAATTGCTCATAGACAAGAAAAATTCGAGCAGATAGTAAAAAAAAAGAAATATCCATAGGGGCTCCGAGCTTTGTCATACGCAAAAAAGATTAAGAAGGAAGTAAAAAAACTAATTCTTTCTGCAGCTGCCGAACACTCAGCCTTTTCTTTAGAGGCGAGACTTGAGCTCTCTCCTCAGTATCTTCCCGGAGGCCGATTTCGGAATAGCCTCCACAAAAATGACCCCATGAAGGCGCTTGTATGGCGCAACCTGTACACAGTCCAAACAAAGGAAAGTGGCGGGAGAGGGATAGGGGACGGGGGAGGGGAAGGAGAGAGAGAGAGCGGGAAAACTGGATGCTTAAAAGTCACAAGCATATCTGAATTCATCAAACTCTTCCACTATCGTTCTCTCACTCTCTCTCTCTCTCACACTTCCCGCCCCCCCCCTTCTCTCCCTCAACAACATTTAGCCAAAGCAGTCACAACACGATGAAGTGGGCTCATACATTCTCATGAACCAGCAAAATAAGAAGGTCCTCCTTTCTCTCCACAACATGACAGAAACTGAGCCCTGTTGGATGGGAGGTCTCGCCTGCTTTGCCACAAACTCCTTCACTTCTCCCTCCGTGAGCCTCTTCTCGGATCTCACAACAAACGCAACCGGCACCTCTCCCGCCTCCTCATGCGACTTTCTGCTAATCTCCGATACTCCCATCATCGCCAGAGTCACCCTCAAAGTTTAGACCAGAAAAACTCTCAGATGAAACTGCATTTCCGACGCAATCAATATACTAAGAAAGAGCAATTGCCGATCAAAGCAGCAAGTGCCGAAGTAAAGGCAACCACGAAGTAAAGGCAATAAGGGTCTTACGGAACAACAGCTGCATCTGAAATGCAGGAGTGGGACAGCAGAATGCTCTCCAGTTCGGCAGGTGGGACCTGCATAACCGACCGAACCATACATATCTCGTTTTTAGCAGCTCGACCATAAATCCAAGACAAGGTCAAGCTCCGAAAGCACTGCAAAAAAAAAATTGCCTATCATCGACTACAACTGAAGATAATACCCAAAGCGAGAGCCCTGATGCAAGGACTCGCATAAAATCAATTGAGCTCAGAGAGACGAATTTTTTAGTAGATCTTGCGCTCAAGTTTGCGAGGTCACCACGTTTTCCCACAACATTTGAACAGTGTTGTACCTGAAACCCCTTGTACTTTATAAGCTCCTTCACTCGATCCACAATGAAGACCTCTCCCTCCTCATCGACAAATGCCACGTCACCGGTGTGTAGCCATCCGTCCTTGTCAATGGTTACAGCTGTCGCCTCCGGCTGGTTCAAGTACCCTGCCAGACTGACACGTGTCAGCTTGTGGGGAAGCCACCACAGCCACATGAACCCTCACATGAAGTAGCTCTTGTAGTCATCTTTCCGTACGTAAAATCATAGTTTGCATTCAAACAAATGAAGTCACCAATTGCTTTTCCGTCCTTGGCTTATCACATTATTCCTAAAGACCTGCATACAAATGCATGCAAAAGAACCGTGACATGCGCAGAAATCATGGACAGTCAAAGCAAACACACACTTTACTATGAGATCTTGTACAGAACAACCAAACTTTGTCGACGAATTCACTTCTTTTGGATGTACTGTACCTTTCATGACTTGGGGGCCCCGCACGCAGAGCTCTCCCCTCTGATTGGCTGGGAGAGATTGCCCTGTGGCTGTATCCACAATGATAAGCTCCGTATTGGGTAGAACCGCTCCTGCAGAGCCGGGCTTGGAGAGGCCGCCACCTGGCATGAAGCCGCGGCTGAGAGTCAAGGTGGGACTGCTCTCAGTCATGCCATAACCCTGCAACACACACACACTCTCTCTCTCTCTCTCTCTCTCTCTCTCTCTCAGTGTGAAGGTTTCATGGGTTGGATGACAGCTGCACATGCCAGCTTTACAGGACCAACTGCAGGAATCCAATCTGCTTCTAAATTCTTGTGTTCAAACACCTTCATAGTTCTAAGACTGCGAATCTTAACGGGAAAAAAAAACCCACTTCAATTTGCGCTACAGGTCAACGCCCCTGTTCTGGACCAGTTGTGGGTGTAATTCACGAGCTTTAATAAGCGAAGAAATTTCAGGGAAATAGCCAGAATGAAGCTCACCTGTCCAATAACAACTTTGGGAAACCGACTTCTGAATGCTAATTCAAGATCTGCTCCAAGAGGAGCAGCTCCTGAAACGACCTTCTTTAAAGAATGCCATTTGTATTTGTTTACCACAGAGGACTTCGCCAGAGCTGTTCCATCAACCACAGCCCACAGACAAAGAAAGTTCTTCAATCTGCTTTCACTCTGTTTCCAATAAAGATAACTTTACTTTTGGAATATTTGGAATGCAAATTGTAAACAAGAAGGGCCGAGAACTGACCCAAAATAATTGGTGGCACTAGTGGAGCCATTGTGATGCCGTACTTCTCTCCAAGGGTCAACATGTGCTCAAGGTCAAATCGCGGCATTGTGACAAGTGTCGCACCGGCTTTGAGCGCTACCATGTTGATGCATGTCATGGCGTAAATGTGAAACATAGGCAGCAATGCAAGCGTCACGTCGCCCGTCCTGATCGACATTTCGCAGTACAATGGTAGTCAATGTGCAGAGAATGACAAACATTGTAAAAAGGGAGTACCCTGTGTAGAGCGAATCATCGTAACATCTGGCCAACATGGACAAGTGTACAAGTTGACGATGATGCCGCCATTGAATTTGCCCCATTTGATCCATGGAAATGGAGAGGATGAGGTGTACGGCATGAGCTCAGTCGATGGCTCTCACCCAGTTTCTAGTCGGGCTTTGACCCCTCCAAGATGCTGCGCCACATTTGATATCACGTTTCTATGTGTCAACATAACCCCCTTTGCATCTCCCGTTGTTCCCGACGAGTAAGGCAGCACGCAGACATCATGGTCGGAAACTTTTGGGAAAACTGCTTTTGACCCATCAGCTGCAAAAAGTTGCGAAACTGTTGCCTCTTTCGACCGAGGTTTTCCCAGCAGCACAATAGCCAGCTTACTCTCTTCTACTTTGTCTGCAAGTTCACGAACAGCGAAAGCTAAGTCATAAACAAAGCAGCAAATGCTTGTGAGCTGATTAATATTCTAAAGACAGGCTAGAAATAAGAGGAGCATAATTCCTCTAGCTCAGTGGATAGCATTTAAAAGCCCAAAACCCACCTGGAGATTAATCTAATCCAACACGGACTACGGAGACAGCCTCATATAATAGCTTGGTTTGAAGAAGGCAAGGGAAGCAACTAAGCGTGGAAGGCATTAGCTTTCAAAAAGTCCTCTTATACAACCGAGTTAGAGGGGAAATGCAATCAGACCAGTTTGGAATCTGCATTTGGCAAAGCTCCATACCAGCAAGGGCTTCAATAGTAATGATCAATTTTGCCTTTGAGTCTTTGAGCTGCTTTGATATCTCCCTCACTCCATAAGTCGGGTTTGCAGTGGTCACAATAGCGCCCGCAGCCACAATAGCGAGGAAGAGCAGTGGGTACTCTGGACAGTTAGGGAGGAGCAGCATAACAGCATCTCCCGGCCTGCAAAGCAAGTACACAATGAATTCAATAAAAAACATGTGATGTGAACCACACAAAACATCAGCTTACCGGAAGAGGATTGCAGATGCTCGAATCGATGCCGGCCATTGAAGTTCAAGGTGCGCTAAGCTTGAAGCATCTCACCACCACATGGCATTATTGTAAATGTTTAATAAGTGCTATGTTAGGCCACCTGCTGGTATAAAACAGAGATACGTCTCTCTATACAGTCGCTCTCGCCAAACAACCATCTTGGACACTCTCAGCTCCGAATGGACGTATTTCTGAACACGACTTAAGCATGTGGAACCCATTTTCTTCAAGGTTTTTTTAACGCGTCGCTCTATGGGGTAGCCAGTCAATGTTCTACGCAATTTGGTGGAACTTCTATTAATAGTTGCCTCCTAGACGATGTTTCCACCTATAATGAAAACCACATTAGTCGTTATTTAGGAGCCCGAATTAGGTTCTCAAATTCAAATTTGATGATTTTGTGAATGACAAATGATGCTATGCGTGAGATTGAGCGCACAAGGACATCCTGACAGAAGGTTTGAATAGGTACACACGACATGCTTGATGACATAGCACGGAACAGCATGTCTATATACACTTGGATGCGTTCTATATACATATATGGTGATTTACATGGCCAACAAAACTGTTAGGCCACACAGGCATCCAGGACGAGAAATTAATACACATAAAGATAAAGATTGGAACAATGTGTCAAGTTTGTTTTTACAAAGTTCAGCCATGAAAGTTATTCAAATTATATGAGAAAAATCAAGACGGAATGTATATAAGCAGCTTGCCTGATTCCTAACTCGGTCAATCCCGTCACAGTATTGTACACCAAACGCTTCACCTGCCGAGAAAAGAAGCCAGAAAAGTAGGAAAAAATAAATTCATAAGCAAAGGAACCCTATAAATGAAAATTTCTTCCTTTCCAGCATCTTCAATAGACAAACAGGGACTCTGCACTCTGGCTACACCTCCGCATAACTGTAGCCATGGCCGTCAGTCCCGTCTACAATGGCCTTCCGACTGCCATGGCGCTCTGCTCCTTCCAGAATGTAGTCAGGCAGCGAGATGCCTTCAGGTATCGCCACATCTCCTGTCAGACTCCTGAACACGAAGCTCGGAGAAGCCATGGCGGCCTCCAGCGCTCCCCGTCCCCAGCAGGAGCCTTCCGGTTGCTCTCCAACGACAACATCGCAATCGTATCGTATAGTTTCCATATCTCGATATATTGTATCGATAACAGGCTAGCCGCCGATCGGCAATACAATTGATATCGTATATCGTATCGTATTATATCCAAGCGTACTTCGATGTATCCCTCTAAAGTGGAAAGTATCGGTTGGGATATATCTGGCTATATCGTTTGCATACTACTGTAGAAGATGTCGCCATCGAGTCCTGCCTTGGCCAACACGATAACGGGATTCCCAAACGCTGCAATTCGCTTTCTGTGGACAGCGACGCGTTTGCGGAGGCGGCTTGCCGCGTCCGCGAAGATCCAGATCGGACGGCGGAACGCGTTCACGTGCTCGACACTCCACCGTCCGATTCGCGGATCGCGAGCCTTCCGCACCCACGCCAGAACTAGAAATTGCCGCGATTCCCAAACTCGTCATTCAGCGCCGCAATGGAGAACCCCGCAGCAGCAGCAGCAGCCCCCTCGGGCCCCGCCCCTCCCACCACCGAGCTCGCCGCCCTCCTCCTCCCCTCCGCGCCATGGATGGGGAAGAGAGGCCACCGCCGCCATGCCCTTCGGGGAAGCTCTGAGCACCCCCACCGCCACCGCGGCCACGGCCATGGCCATGGCCACGGCCACGGCCATGGCTATGGTCACAAGCACCACCGAGGCCACGGGGGTGACAAGGAAGTTCATGATGGAGGTCATCCCGGCTTCTTCAAGGGGCGCCATGGCGGTCACATGCACCGCATGCATGGCATGCATGGTGGAGCATGGCGTCGAGGGCGATCCGTCAGCCCCTCCCCTCTTAACGGAGCGGAGCTTGACCCAAGCAAGGTGGCTGTGATTCTGGAGGAGGCGGGGAAGGATGGCGAATACCGAAGGCATGGAAAGTATGGAAGAGGCGGCCGCCATGGCGGTATCCTCGCTGCAGATGTGTGGGAGAAGGAGGACGCGTATGTGGTCGCGGTGGACGCGGCGGGAGTGAAGGAGGAGGACGTACGGACGCACTTCCAGGCGGGGACGGGGCCGGGAGAAGGCCCGCTCCTGCTGCTCAGCGTCACACGTGCGGGGGAGGCCGATGGCACGTGCAAGCTCGTGCGGCGGGAGCGTCTGGTTGGTCGGTTTGAGCGCAGGCTGCGGCTGGCGGAGGATGCGGCCGTGGAGGCGGCGGCGACCGCTGTGGGGGGCGGCGTCATCACTGTCACGGTGCCGCGCAGGGCGAGGGAGAAAGAGGGGGAGGGAGGGGCTCCGCTGGATGTGGCTATGGCGGAGGGAGAGAGAGAGGGAGAGGGAGAGGGAGAGGGAGAGAAGACTGTATGAGGAGAGTCTGTGAGAGATCAGATGTAGCGTTGGGTTGAGTTGGGGTGTTGATACGTTGGTACACGAGGGGGGTACCTGGCAATAGTCTTCAAAAAGCACAAAAAAAAGGGGGAGACGGGGGGGAAGAAGGGGGTAGCGATGAGCTTTCATTGTACTATACAGTTTGAAGGAGAGGAATGAAGTGTGGCGAAGCTTACTGTCGCCTTCGTTCATTTTGCGTACATGCAGACCATGGCTTCAAGTGTTTGTGGTGTAGTCACTTGTCAAATGGGTTTCATTTTGTGAAGTCTCTGCCGATGAACTCCTCAGCCCGAACTTGAAGCAACAAACCTTGATGCTCATTAGAGGCAGGAGGAAGTTGGTTGATTGAGGCTTTCTTCGTGCTGATGTGAAGTTAAGTGAAATTTAACCTAGCTTTGGTGATTGGTGGTTTGAGGGAGAGAACCGCTGTTCGAAAGAGCAACTGAAGGTTTTGAGAATGGGAATTGTTTATTGCTCGATGTTTGCGTGTGTGTTCTTATGTGTGATTTCATACACAAAAGCTGCCCTCTTTATCTTTTTAATTCTGTCTGTGTTAAAATACAAATGTTATTGCGATACAACATGACAGAAGGCACTGTTTGTATGCAGAAAATGAAAACTAAGAATGTAGAGTTATGACAGACGCGAAAGTCAAAAAACCTTTTTGATTTTGATGGCTGGTTTTGTGCATGTACATGTGATGGCTTCGCCATCGTGAGATCAATGATGCCACATGATGCCACTTTCTTGTTAGTTTTGCTTTGGCTTTTGAACAGAACATCGCGATATGTAAACGACTTACCGATACCAAGCAGAGCGAATGTATTCGAATGCCGATACAGTATATCTATCGCGAACGATTTATCGAAGCTTCGTCATAAGTCCTCCGTCCCTCCCTGGTGATCTTCAAATCTCATCGAGCGGAAGTCGAAAGTGGGAGAATACAGTAGCATAAACAGGGAAATTAGAGTAGCCAGAGGCAGAAGCGTCCATCCTTCAGCATCACTTGCGAATTTTGAGCTCCTTTTGTCATGGAAAGTGAGTCCACACCTCCTGTCAATGGTGAGCTATGCAAAGCAGAAGACGAGGATGAGGAGGTTCCCGAGGCAATAGAGCTTAAGAACGAAGGCACTGCAGTGAGACCGCCTGTGCCGGTAACCATCATTACGGGATATTTAGGCGCCGGAAAGACCACGGTCAGTCGTGAAATCTTCACTTTGTGCTGCAGGAACGCTGCGTGTGATAATAAAGTAAAATGTTTCCAGGAGAGACGAACGATTTCTTTATTGATTTTTAGTCTTATTGATGTTTTTTGTTCTACTAAGCTTCATATGGTTTCTCGGAAGGGAGGATTTTTGTAATCGAGAGACTAAGCTATCTTGCTTTTCCGCTACTCAAAACTCGCTGAATTTCTACCATGTTTGACACACTTCAATTGCAAAGCCAGAAGTCGTTGAGGCTAAACAGCTGTCATTGGAAGAATGTCGACAAAACCTCTTTTTTTCTCCCCATATTCGCTGCTCTCTTGCTACTTTCTTCCTCAAGCCTCAAGAACAGCCGGCTTCCGATTCTCGCAACTGAGATGGCGCAAAAATGTTCAGAAAAAGCCTGATCTTTATTGGCTGACCATTGGCTGCAAAACTTAATAAACGCTAGCTTTTGGAAGCTCTACATGTATCCGTGTTCAGCATCCGCTTGTTATCGATAGTCCGGAAGTTGATCTATTCATAAACTTTTCCTACTATTTTGGAAAAGGTTGTTTCAGAGAAATTCGTAAAATATATTGTCCTCTACTGTGTAGAATCTGCTATCGCTCTACCTGTAAGGAAGCTGATGATCTGGAGAGTCGCATTCTTTAGAAATTCTCCATCTAATGCCTTTTGATTTTACCGATTGATTTTGTCACTTCCATTATTCCTCAAATCTACTATGATCCAATGCCTGTACCCTTGTACTTCCAGTTGGTGAACTACGTTCTTACAGCTCAACATGGGCAACGAATTGCTGTTATTCTGAACGAATATGGAGCAGAACTGGACATAGAGAGAGCGCTGGTTAGCGAGGGCGAGGGGGAGAACGCCACCTTGGTAGAGGAGTGGATAGAACTGGGGAATGGCTGCATCTGCTGCAGCACCAAAAACAGCTTTGTCCAGGTCTTGGAGGAGCTCATGCAGCGCAGAGACAAGTATTCCTCCTTACAACTCGTCCCTCTTTGCCTGATCGGTCACTTGCAAATTGTTGTTGTTGAGGCAGGTTTGGCTCTCCTTGAAGTCCGCATATGCTCTAAACAGCTCAAGTTAGGCAATGTTTCTGTATGGCAGGTTTGACCACATTCTCCTGGAGACCACTGGACTTGCAAATCCTGGCCCTGTTGCAGGCCTGCTTTGGGTGGACGAGCCCCTTGAAGCTGCAGTGCGACTGGATGCTGTGGTCACGGTGAACTTCCAGCATTAGCTGATCTCTCTCTCTCTCTCTCTCTCCCCCTCCCTCTCCCCTCTCCCTCTCCCTCTCTCTCTGTAATTTGAACTTCAGTGGTATTCCTCCCTGTTGAACTCATTTGGGTTAGAGAGACGTATGTAGAGCTCATGGATTAAGCTAATCCGAGGGTACAGTAGTGACCTGCAGGTGGTCGATGCTCGGAATCTCCAGAAGCAGCTCGGGGAACAGAGGGAAGCCGGGGCAGCAAATGAAGCTGCTCTTCAGATTGCTTTTGCGGTGCGATCTCTTTTATTGTGCGTGGAGTGAGTCGGTCCGCCTTCCCAGTTTCCTGCCTCGTCGTACACAGCTGAGTGAAGAACCATCCTACTCTTTGCCTCCCTGCATTCATGTGACCTCAGGTTTCCATTGGTTGTTATTGATCCCAGGACATAGTTATACTCAACAAGATTGACCTACTTTCATCGGAGTCAAAAAGTACATCTGCATCCCTGGGTGGGATTAGTGCTCAATCTTCTTCCTTAGCTTTCGATTCTTCCATCAGCACGGAACGACAATTATCTGAATCTCCATCAATCGAACTGCCTTCTGAGCCTGCAAATGAGTGCCATGGAGAGGAGAGCAACCCTCTCACTGAGTTACCTGCTCAGGTGATGGTTGGAGGCTCCAATATAGTGGGCATAAGGGCAGGGATTGGCAGCCGGATAGCAATAGATGAGGAAAGAGTGAGGGCTTTGGAAGAAGAGATTCGAAGCATTAACGCGATGGCTACAATCATTCGATCCGTTCGATGCCAAGTTGATCTCCGGCAAATTCTTCAGCGAGGGTCCCTTGATCCGCAGGTGGATCTCGCAGGCACTTTATCTGAATTGGCATTTCATTAGCTGTTTCTGAATGGATGTTTAACAGGAAGATGGTTTGGCCTTATGAACATGCAAGGGTGGCCTTTTGTAAAACTGAACTTGCAAATATTTTGACCTGTACAGATGTATCCACACACGCATACGTTCTTTCACGATTCCTTCGCGTTTTCCTCCTTTCCATTCTGTTTTGTTTTCCCCCTCCCTTTGGTTCCCTTTCTTTTCTCCTACTGCAACTCTGCCTTCCAGTTGTGCCTATCCCTTGTGTCCTTGAGCTCTCCTATCATGCATTCATTCCTGTGATTGTCAGTACAGCCTTTTTTCTGTCTTACCTTCTATCTACCCTTCTTGGGCTGTTCCTTACCAGAGAGTCGCGGAATTGGAGCAGCTCTTAGAAGCTGACAGTCGCCAAGGCCACCGCCATGACTCCTCTGTTGGAACAGTCAGCTTTTGGCTACCCGGGTTTGTTGATGTTGCCAAGGTAAGATCTCACTCTTAACTCTTAACTCTTTGTCTTGTTTGTTTTGCGTAGTATGTCTAGGTATGACAATGTTTGATGTCATTTCACGGACATCACAGCGTGTTTGATGGCTTCCATATGGATTCATGCGTAGGGATGCAAACAGGCATGGGATCCCTAACATCAGAACATAAGAAAATCTCTTAGTGCACAAGTAACCTGTGGTCTAAGAGGTGGTTCGGAGGTAGGTGGACCTTTGGCTTGGAAACCTGCTTTGGGAAAAGGCACACAAGAGTGATGTCTACCGCATGAAAGGGGCCCTTCAGGTGAAAGACACCGACAAAATGATGGTTTTCCAGGTGAGCCAAACGCAATCACTTGATCTGAATAGTCATAAGAAAACAAAGAATAATCACACGCTCAAACATACAGTGGTGGATGTTTAGATGGTCATCCGCGAGGAAAGATACGCTTAAGGTGGACCTTATTTGTTGGTAGTCATAGCAGTGAGCTGTAGTATTTGTGGAGTTCAGGCTGTGCTTATTTGTGAGAATAAGTCTCCTGCCATGAAGTAGAGTGGTTGTTGAAACCACTTGGAGCTCACATAGTAAATGAGACTTTGTCTTGCAGGCTGTTCACGAGCTCTATGAGATTGTTCCAGGGCGGCCCTGGAAGCCCTCCGAAGAGCGCTGCAATAAGCTCGTCATTATTGGTCAGTTCCTCTGCCCTGAGAAACGTTTGAAACGTCGTACTAAACCTAAAAAAAAATAGGACCTTTAGAAACCCTAGAGGCCTAAGACTTATGGGCCCTTCGCAACCAGTTTCTTTGGGAAGGAATTGGCACAGTTCATTGCATCCCGCTATGAACTGGAAACATAGAACTAAGCAGGATGACGCCTTTAGGGAAATCGATTTCTGTATGTAAACAGTAGAATCGTCATCTCCATGAATCCATCTCCATGGAGTGCCGTCTGTGAATGCGTGCTGACTGCACTGAAACTGGGCATAGAGCGGCTGCCCCTTCAAAGCTGCCTGCTTGCAGTGATGCTGCCATGCATGGAAGGTCCCTAAAGGAAGGCCTCGTCTGAGATAAGCTGCTATTGGAGGGCGCAGGGCGCAACCTTGACCGTGAGTGGCTGCTGTCCTCGTTTTCAAGCTGCTTGCTGCCCGAATGAGCCAGCTGCTGGGAGACCAGGGAAACTTTTTGAATTTGTTTGTGCTTCCCCTGTCAGTGGAGTGGAGGGATTGCGATCTGCTTCACGGGGCCAATAGAGGCTCCATTGGAAGCGAAAACTTTTTGATTTATATCTTCTGGCAGAACTTGACTATGAAATTAATAGTGATTGCTAGACGGAATTTTTTTGGTGTACATTCACGAGGAAATATTAAGAATTCCAAAAAGAAAGTTCAATACATGGACGGAGCTATTGGCACGGTGTAGGAGTCAGCATATGATTTTTAAATTCTAATCCGCCAACTTCAGTTACCACCTTGAGTTACTGCAAGACGCTCCACCAAAAGTCAACTTTCTCACATTTCCATGACACATGGTATTTTAGTCTCAGGTCACAGAACTGGAGATAGACAGGGAGACAGAACATGTGACAACGTCACAATCCTGCCGCTTTACAGAGCGCAAAACCGAAATCAATTATATACATTCCCGTAGCTCGTTACTAAGTGCCATACAGAGCCATAAATAGCCCACATCAAATAGTGGGAGCAACTGAAGAAATCGACCCTAACCGTAACCAAACCAAGCACACAACAATTGAGAGTCACAAACCCAGTCTTGGAGGGGCGAGGACTCTCCAACATAATTTGGAGCTCCGAGGAATGAACCATCCCCCTTATTTGCTAAAGAATAAGATATCAATCAATCAAAATCGGCTGGACACCATCAACGCAAGGCTTTCGAACGGTTCTCTCCGGCAGGAACGCGGCATAGAAACGAGGCTGAGACGGCTCTGCAGCTGTGCCCCACATGTCACCGCCGCTCGCAGCTTCTTCCCCCAATTCTGAGCGAAGGAGTGGTCCAAGGCTGGAGGGTTGAACACCTGTCCCGTGGAGTGTCTTCGGCGTGTTTTCGGGAACAGGAGGAGCTGTTCGTGAATGCTCAGCCTCTTGAAATCTGCATCCGCAAAGTTGGGAGCAATGATTAGTTCATTTTCAGTGACTGTCAAGCAGATACCATATCCTCTCTTGTTCTGCGAATTAGTCAGCACTGACTGGAGATGTGCAGTTGCAACAGCTCAATGTGCGTCTGTTTTTTTTATGATAGAACGATGGAAGGAGGTGGGGAGGGGGGAGGGAGAGTAAAGACCTGCTTGTGACTCGCATTCCTGCTTCCTCTCGTGCGATGAGTTTGCGAACACGCCAGATATGAGCCCCATATGTTGCACAGCCCCCTGATCTGCCAGCCCTCGAAACGAATTGCCTAACTGGGATCCAAAACTTGCAGCCTCTTTCAATAATGGATTGTCGATTGCAGCACACGATGCCACGATGCCCGTGGCTGCCAGTAGGATGGATGGTAGAGGAAATCTCCGCATGGGAAGAACAGCTCTACCAAATTTGAGAACAGCTGTAACCAGGGTTGCAGTCAAAGAGGTCTGCACCCCCTTGGCAAGAAAGGCCGTGCTCTCTTTCTCAAGTGCCCACTGTGCCACCTGAATCAGCCGGTCTCCCAAGGCAGGAGGTTGCTGACACCTTCGACTCACAGAGTGACGCATGAGGGAGGCAGAAGCTCGTTCAATGCCAGTGGTAAAGCGCACAAGCATATCTACGTAATGCCTGCATTACACAACGGGTTTCACGAACAAGTTTGAGAATCGTTTCAGCCCTAAATGACAACCCTGAAGGGATGATCGCAACAGCAGACATTCAAGTTTCCCATCGACTCTGAAACCTGGAGGCTTCAACTGGATGATAATGCTTACCTGCAGTCGTTATGATTGAGCTGATAAGCCATGTTATGTACATTATTAAAACTGCGAATCGCATCTAGGGATAAACGAGTGCAGCCCATGTATAGAGCAGTCGATGGAAGACCGCCATCCAGCTGCACAACAGCAATAAAAGCTCCAATTAGACAATAAACCAAACAGCACAGCCGATTTTGTCAGCGCAAATACCCTCTCCCACAGAAAGAAAAGGGCTTCTGAATCATCTGGATAATCGCTAGACAGTCGGACCCTGTTCCTACAGTCGGCCCCTTTTCATTCTTGAAGAATGATCTGTGCCTTCGTATTCTTGTCCCCCACGACATAGCACAGCATTTACTTTGATGACGTCAGTGCTATAAACGTCGTCTCATCCAGAGGCAGGACATCCTCCAATTATACGACAACTTCAACTGAGGGGAAGAAAAAAAAATCTTACCCTCTCTTCGCGGATCTCGCCCTGTGGTCCAGCAAAGATTATTCCCTTCTCGTGATGGAGGAGTTCAACCATGGTTTCCACATTCGATAAATTGCTGCGATTCTGGCTGGCGGGGATAGTAACAACCATATCGCCGCCACGGGGGCCAAAATCAAACTGCACTAATTCTCCTCGGCGAGATCGAAACACTGCCATGAAGTGGCATACACCTAAATCTCTCAGACTACTCTGCAAATACGCACAAATACGCATGACGCAGAAGAAAAGTCAGCTTCTCAATTATCTGCTCAACTATGAGCTATTCTCCAGAAGGGTCAATCTAATCGCAAAACTATCGGACGTGAGGTAGCATGCAAAAGGCCAGCAGACAATTGCCAGAAATCGGACTAATGAACACGCACAAAGAGCTTCCGGAAGATACCATGTGAATTGTAGTCATGCAGCAAAAAAGAAAGCAGGAGTGACATGGATAACGGCAAGCATTTCATACATTCCAAATGTCGTTCTATCAGAAATATTCCATCCCTATGTCCACGTCAGTCATGCAGAGGATACGCGGTCTAAAGCCAAACGAACGAAAGTAGAAATTGGAGCACAACCGTGCACATGTCATTCGAAGGAAGCAAGGCAGCAACAAATCACTTGCAAAAATAGTGACCATCAACGTTATTCTGCAACTTAAAACTTAAATTACACATCCTCAATATTTCGAATTACATCTACTGAATCGACACTCTCTGATATGACTTGAGCAATATGCCCCTACGGATTCAAAAACGCACGCATGTTGAGCTTGTTAAATTAAAGCGCTGCCAGAATTGCCATGTGATGAACCACCTGGGCCCTCTATTTCCCTGCGATTTTAGACGATTTTGTTTCGGTCCTTAGAAAACCAGTGTCGTAGGGGCATTCATAAAGCAGTTTCAAGCAACGGCTATCTACATAGGGACTACGATCCTTCGACAATAGTTCAAATACTTGTTATATTCAGGGAACGAACAGAGATAATGAGTGCATATCTATTCCTAAAACTCATTGAAATAGTTTTAGGAACCGTTTTTGTCAAACGGTCGTCATAGTCATGTAGTATCTTAAAGAAAGACACGGAGTGATTTTTATTTCGAACGACGAGCAGACAAAGCAGAAGTACATCCACAAGAGAAGTATTCTCTGCAGAGTCATTTTGCAGCCGTTCTGGACAACCTTTGTCAGTGCGCTCAGGAGTCAAAAGCATCGCAAGGTCAATAGGGACAGAGTAAGCACGAAAGGCCGATCCAGATCAAAAACGTCCTCAGCTTGACAAGGCGAGACTGATCCAATTCACGTGCATTCACATAAACATGCCATATTGACCCTTGCGCGACATGTCAATCAAATCGCCAAACTTAAACCAATTCTCCACTTCGTCTTCATTCGCTTTGGTTTTGATCGAAGGAAATCCGATAAAGACGCAGATGCGATTAGGAAAGAAGGCAAAACAACGCTATAAAACAAGCAAAAGCCTTTCAATCACCTTATGATTCAGACACGAAATCAAGTCCACTGGAGATGTAAAGATGCTCACCTTCACCTTCGGAGGAAGAGTTGAATATAAATCGCCAGTAACCTCTCGGAGCGGTCTATGACAAACATAAACTTCCCATTCGTCCTCACACGCCGGCGATGAGGTGCTAACTGAACATTCCAGGGTACTGTAAAACTGTCCAGTATTCCGCGATCCTGCTCTCATCGTTTCTTCCAATCGTGACTGCTTTGCAATCCTATCTTTGTCCAGCTCAACAAAGCTGGCCATCATTTGCTTTCTAAACTTACTTTCTACAGTAGTCAACAAACCTACGTCACCCCCGAAAACGACCCCTGTTCCAAGAGATCTTCTGCAAACGACCTCGTCTAAAGATCCATCCCTGCAGATCCCTGCAGCAGACTCATCTAAAGCCTGCAGCGGCCTCCTCCCCAACAATCTCGCTCCCTCCAAATCCTCCTCCTCCTCCCTCACTAAACCCTCCCACCAACCCCCTCCGCCGCCACTTTCAAATCACCAATCCTCCTCAATCAATAACTCCTCCCTCTCCCTCTCCCTCTCCCTCTCCCTCCCTCAACCGTTCCCTCTCCAACTGACAATGCAAAACGAAGCGATGAGCCAACGCAATGTCGCGTAACCGGGTTGAAATGGCTGCAGGTGGGCGGCCGCCATGGCGTCCGAGCATCGCGGCAGCCATGGCATCTTTCCAGGGCACCTCCTGCAGCAAATATTCAGATTCCGCCTCCGCCCGCCGCCCTCGGCCACTCTTGCAAGACGCCCTGCCACGTGGCACTTGCAACCGCGCTTTTTGCTCCAATGGCCAATGCGAGCGCGCCTTCACATGTGTGCGATCTGCCGACTATGCGGAATATGAGCCACGTGGCGGGAGGATCCAGCGCTCCGCCAGTTTGATGCCATTTACTTTACTGGTTCCCTGTGAAAATTCGGACGACATTTTCAACCGAGGATGGATCCATGCTACTTGTGACACGTGGCACACTGACGAGCGCCACGTGGCACGGCACCGAATCAGGAGGCGCGGATTGGTCAAAACGGACCCGCTCCTGCGCCGGTTCTCCGCAATGTCCGGGCGAGGCCTGCAACCAGAGGGAGCCACGTGGCACTCTTGCGCTGCCCTTTTCCGAAAATATCGAGCGGAAATGCGGAAAAGCGCGTGCCACGTGGCAGGAGATGGGGATCCGCCGACAGGCGAAATGTGTCGGTGGAAATATCACGCAGATGCCGGATCTCGGGGGATTCCGGACGGGAACTGGAACTGGAACTGAGGGGATGGATGCGCATGGGGCCGGCCAACGGCAACGTGCTTTCGAATTTCAAATTTGGGTTCACTCGTGGTTTCTAGTTTTTGTAGAGCTTTGAAGTCTAGCACAGTTCGGACCAGTGGATCGGCAACCATTGGACAACCATTGGATGGCAATGGTTGGACGTCTACTGGTTGGCAACCAGTCGACTGGTTGCCAACCAGTGGCATCCACTGGTTCCAAACCAGTCGAATGGTTGTCAACCAGTGGCATCCACTGGTTGGCAACCAGACGAATGGTTGTTTCGGTCCGCAACCACTGGTTGGCAACCAGTCGACTGGTTTGGAACCAGTGGCATCCACTGGTTGGCAACCATTCGACTGGTTGTGAACCAGTGGCATCCACTGGTTCCGAACCAGTCGAATGGTTGTTTCGATCCGGCGGCACTGGTTGACAACCAGTCGAATGGTTATATCCATTTAATCAAATGGTTGGCAACCATTAAATTGTCGGTGTATGGATCTCCGTACAGTCGATATACAGTAGGGGGTCCTCATATTTTCCACCCTGGTTCCGGGCAAAATGAGGCGAAAATATTAAATTTGCATATATAAGGTTCGTGTTACGAATAGACGGGCGGTATTATGTTAGAGTTCATGTTGAACCGTACGTATCGTACCGTACCGTATCGTACCGTATCATTTAGAATCGTATCGTATCGTGATATATCGTGACGCATAAGCGTAGTTTTTAGGACTGTTGTTCGTCTCATTGATGATGCCGTACTACGGATAGTACCGTATCGGGAAGTTTCGTATCGTATTGACGATATCGTATCGTATCGTATCGTGTCGAAGTCAAGAAGACGGGGAGAAGAGCGAGCGCCTCTTACGGCGGCACGAGCGGGGAGATTAGGTGAGTTTTGCGTAAGCCCGTAACGGCTAGTACAGATAGTACGGACAGTACGAACAGTACGGTCAGTACGAATAGTACGGCTAACACAAGTTACCGTACAAAAAGGTGGTTTCGGCAAAATCGGGGCGAAAATATTGAGGACGCACTCCTTAGGGTCGTAAATACGAGGACCCCCCACTGTATGGGATTTGGTCTACATGTACGGATATACGGTCAGGTGAAATAAATAGTACGCTTATTGTTTTGGCGGGTAGCACGGGATGCCACCGGTTGGCTGCGCCAATTGGGGCAGCCAATCTAGGACTACCACGTGGCAATTAGGGTTACAGGCCTGCTGGAGGATGGAGGCAGGAGGGACTGCAAGGAGGCAACGCAGAGGAGGACGAGCTCCCCGGTCTCACCGGGCGGCGGACATGGCCAGCCGAGCAGCCAGCAAGCAAAGGACGAGGGCCAGGGCGGGAACCAGGGCGGGCGTCGAGGCGAGCGAGGAGCGGCGGACATGGAGGCAAATTATTGGAGCGGTGGGAGTGCGGCCGAATGAGGAGCTGCGGCTCTCTTTAGGGCTTAGGCATAAATAGTGCTTAGTGCTTTTTTAGGTTTAACCTTCTTCTGCTTTGCTATGTGCAATCAGCCCTTGTGAAGGCTGGATAGAGGAGGTGGGAGCTTGGGTAGCTCAGGTGTGTTCTTTGGGATTAGAGGGTGTGTTTAGAGGATAGTGTGAGGTTGAGTTCCAGACACATTCCTTGTAAACATCCTTATTCTTATTAATGGAGTTTTAGGCTTAGAGCTTTCTCCAAAGTTTTCTCAGCGTATGTTCTACTCCCTTGCATGTTCCTCAGTCTGAAGTGTCTATAGCGGCAAGTGAGGGGACATCTGCTGGGGGGTCTGACTCTAACATAAATCACTAATTGTCAACAGTTGGCAACCCACCAAAAAACACATACGACCCATTTTTGAGCCCCTACATCTCCCTATACGTTTGATTTACAGTAAACTATTAGTTTCCTCTTTTTGAAGTACTCACGGAACCCTAAGCCTGGCCTGAACCCTAAGCCTAGCCTAAACCCAAAATCTGGACTCCTGCTCCTCCTCGCGATTCTGACTGCTCTCACAAAGCGCACACTCATGCGCTCTACAGCGACAAAACAAAACAAAACAAAATAAATTTAGCAGAGCATGTCCATCCACCCAAGAGAAGAAAATGAGCACAAAACACACACACATCGCAGTATTCGCATTTTCAGATGATCACATACAGTTGAAAAAAATTCATATCAGAAATTTCAGAGTGTGCAGTTTTGCTGAAAATAAAAAGACTGCCAAAAGCAGTGGAAGTTTCAAAAATAAAATAACGAAGCACTTCAAAATTACGAAGGAACGAATTTACGAATTACATATGAAATGAAGTTACAGCTTCAAGACTGAGCCTTCAACTCCAGCCCTTAGACTCTACCACACTTTTAAACTCCTAAATGAATACCCCCAACCTTCCTTACCCACCCTCCCTCTCTCTCTCTCTATCCTCTTTTTCTCACTCCATCCCTCTCTCTCTCATTCCCTCCCTCCTTCCCTCCTCCAATACTTGCCTGCTTGTTTGCTCGCCTTCTTGCTTGCGTGTCTCCCTCCCTCCTTCCTTTCCTCCTACCTCCCTGCCTCCGTCCATCAAATTTTTCAATTGTCATCATTCACATAATCCAGATAGTTTCCTCCTACCTCCTTGCCTCCGTCCATCACATTTTTCAATTGACATCATTCACATAATCCGGATAGTCAGCTGCCTGAGTATCTATGACATCTTCGTCCGCCTCCTCCCTTGCATCATTTTCGATGGGCATCTCAATTGAAATTTGCTCTCTTACTTCTTCATCGCTGCCTTCATCTAGCGCACTGACTGCTTCAAACGATTTGCAATCTGATAAGCGTGTAGGCACAAAAGAGTTGATTTCAACCCATGCCACCGAATGCTGTCAATAAGTGAGAAAGGAAGGGTTCAGGTTAGGAAAAAGAGCATAATTTCAGAAATTCAATGGTTGCCAACCATTGGATCACTGGTTCCGAACCAGTCGAATGGTTGTTTCAGTCCTGCGCCACTGGTTCGCAACCAGTCGACTGGTTTCCAACCAGTGGATGCCACTGGTTGGCAACCAGTTGACTGGTTTGGAACCAGTGGATGCCACTGGTTGGCAACCATCCGACTGGTTGCAAACCAGTGGCATCCACTGGTTGGCAACCAGTCGACTGGTTTGGAACCAGTGGATGCCACTGGTTGGCAACCATTCGACTGGTTGCGAACCAGTGGCATCCACTGGTTGCCAACCAGTCGAATGGTTGTTTCGGTCCGCAACCACTGGTTGCCAACCAGTCGAATGGTTGTTTCGGTCCGCAACCACTGGTTGCCAACCAGTCGACTGGTTTGTCTAATGGTCCGATCTGTTGTCTAGGGAGTTTGTTATTTACACACCTTTTAGCTAACTTTGTGTGTCCTCACGGCCTATCACCACGCGCCACGTGTACATTCAACATTTGTCGATTCTAGCGCTCTGTTCAGACCGGGACCAAATCACCTAAGGACCTCGGATATCGGCTAAGGACCAGCGACAGAGGCTGTGGACCGTACCGTGTACAGTACAGTCTTCTCACGTTACAGTACAGTAGGGGGTTCTCGTATTTACCGCCCTAAGGAATGCGTCCTCAAGAAATTCGCCCCGATTTTGCCGCAAACCACCTTTTTGTACGGTAACTGCGTGTTAGCCGTACGGTTCGTACTAGCCGTACTAGCCGTTACGGGCTTACGCAAAAGTCACCTAATCTCCCCGCACCTCCCGCCGTAAGAGGCTCTCGCTCTTCTCCCTCTTCTTCGTGCCCTCGATACGATACGATACGATACGATACGATACTTTACGATACTGTGCGACACGGTACGATACGAAACGCCCCGATACGGTACTATCCGTACTAGCCGTATGAGCTGTAGTAGCCGTTACAGTACGATACGGTACGATATGGTACGGTACGATACGAAACGCCCCGATACGGTACTAGCCGTACGAGCTGAGACGAACAAACAGCGGAAAACTACGTCTATGCGTTACGATATGGCACGATACGATACGACGCTAAACGATACCGTACGATACGGTACGATATGGTGCGATACGATACGTACGGTCCAACATGAACTCTAACATAATACCGCCCGTCTATTGGTAACACGAACCTTATATATGCAAAATCAATATTTTCGCCTCATATTGGCCAAAACCAGGGTGGAAAATATGAGGACCCCCTACTGTATAGTGACCGTGTCGGCCCCCACATGTTTGTGTCACTATATCCGTAATGACCCGTTTGTCATTTTACATTTATAGTGATAATGTTAGGAAAATGATACAGCGGCCCCACTCTTTGGATATCGGCGCCCCCTTTTGGGAAAAAAATGTACTTTTTTTTTGGCTAATCACTCCCCCCCTTGGATCTTTCGGGAGGAGAGATCTTGTAGACAATCGGACCCCGCGCCTCGCGCGCCGGATCCGACTGTGCACCGACGTACGGCGCCGCGCATCGCGGCGTGGCCAGCGAGATGCGGCGAGCCTACGGAAACGTTGTCCTCACCTGACCCGTTTGGGTCAGAGGTTGCCACGTGACAGCCTGCCATTGGACAGCCCTGCTGCCGGTCCCCCATGCCGATACCGTGGACCCCCATAATATTTTCGCCATGGTTTCGGCAAATACTGGGCGAAAATATTGTAATTTGCAAATATAAGGTCCGTGCTACCAATAGGCGAGCGGTATTATGTTAGAGTTCATGTCTGTTCGTACGTATCGTATCGTGTCGTATCGTACCGTGATTTAGATACACGAGCTCCTATTGGTGCCGTACATATACCGTACGACTTAGAGATTTTATTCGTACTTACCGTACAGCGTGAAAGCGTGACCCATGTTTGAAATCCGTTTCGATTAACAGATTTTGAATTGGAGAATAGGTCAGGTTAGGTTAACACCCCTAATACGTTAACATTGAGTTACCGTACAAAAAGGTGGTTTCGGCAAAATCGGGGCGAATTTCTTGGGGACGCACTGTACAAGGTGGAAAATATGGGGGTCCACTGTATCGGCAATTCGGCATGGGGGACCGGCAGCAGGGCTGTTCAATGGCAGACTGCCACGTGGCAACCTCTGACCCAAACGGGTCAGGTGAGGACAACGTTTCCGTAGGCTCGCCGCATCCCGCGGGCCACGCCGCGATGCGCGGCTCCGTACGTCGGTGCACGGTCGGATCCTGCGCGCGAGGCGCGGGATCCGATTGTCTACAAGATCTCTCCTCCCGAAAGATCCAAGTGGGGGGGGGGTTGATTAGCCAAAAAAAAAAACATTTTTCCCAAAAGGGGGTGCCGATATCCAAAAAGTGGGGCCGCTATATCATTTTCCTAATGTTATTACAGATGTTTTTGCGGTATATCCGTACACCTTTGATCCCGTACTGTACAGTACATTGTACTTTTTGGGCAGTCGTCTCGTGGGTACTGTACAGGTCTACGAACCCTGGTGAGCATGTGTACGGTCAAGTTGATATGTACGGTCACGTCGATATCTGACGGTATTTGTCGATATATGTACGGTCGTAATATATTTCTAACTTATATCCGATGCGTGGGTGGATAATATCGACATTTTGAATATATAGTAACAATTAGGGCTTTTCAAGGAAAATGATACAGGCGCCCCACTTTTTGGAAATCCGCGCCCCCTTTCGGGAAAAAACTGTACTTTCATTTTGGCTAATCACGCCCTCCCCTTGGATCTTTCGGGAGGAGAGATCTTGTAGACAATCGGACCCCGCGCCTCGCGCGCAAGATCCGACTGTGCACCGACGTACGGCACCGCGCATCGCGGCGTGGCCCGCGAGATGCGGCGAGCCTACGGAAACGTTGTCCTCACCTGATCCTTTTTGGGTCGAGGTTGCTACGTGGCAATCTACCATTGGACAGCCCTGCTGCCGGTCCCCCATGCCGATACAGTGGACCCCCATAATATTTTCCACCTTGTACAGTGCGTCCTCAAGAAATTCGCCCCGATTTTCCGAAACCACCTTTTTGTACGGTAACTCAATGTTTACGTATTAGGGGTGTTAACCTTACCTGACCTATTCTCCAATACAAAATCTGTTAATCGAAACGGATTTCAAACATGGGTCACGCTTTTACGCTGTACGGTAAGTACGAATAGAATATCTAAATCGTACGGTATAGGTACGGTACCAATAGGAGCTCGTGCATCTAAAGCACGGTACGATACGATATGATACGATACGATACGTACGGATGTACATGAACTCTAACATAATACCGCTCGCCTATTGGTAGCACGGACCTTATATTTGCAAATTACAATATTTTGGCCCAGTATTTGCTGAAACCATGGCGAAAATATTATGGGGGTCCACTGTATCGGCATGGGGGACCGGCAGCAGGGCTGTCCAATGGTAGATTGCCACGTAGCAACCTCTGACCCAAAAAGAGTCAGGTGAGGACAACGTTTCCGTAGGCTCGCCGCATCTCGCGGGCCACGCCGCGATGCGCGGCGCCGTACGTCGGTGCACGGTCGGATCCTGCGCGCGAGGCGCGGGGTCCGATTGTCTACAAGATCTCTGCTCCCGAAAGATCCAAGGGGGGGGCGTGATTAGCCAACATGAAAGTACAGTTTTTTCCCGAAAGGGGGCGCGGATATCCAAAAAGTGGGGCGCTTGTATCATTTTCCTTTTCAAACGTAGTTATATCCGTAATGGCGTCACTATTTACGAGAATCTTGTGAAGACCTTGCTTGAACATTTCCCAATACTGTTACTGTCGAGTCAGATTTTTCAATAATTGATTGGATGGGAAAAAAATGAGTTTCGGAAAATTTTGACTAAGTTTCATTGGAAGGCATTCTTCATTGCAAGCAGTTAGATAGTCTGAATGCTCTTTAACGATCTTCTTGAGTAGTTTGCAATACTTTTAGAGCCGTCTTGTTCAGCTTCGAAGCAGCAACAAGGGAGTAAGACTATTTTATATTTCATTTCCAATTTCTGTTCTTACTTTACTGTTTGTGGCTAAAACCCAAAACTCTGGAGGTTATGATCTGGTATTAAGTGCTCCCAGCAAAATTCATAGACTTCGATGATTGAGTCTGCTTGATTGTGCCTTTGCATACTTCGAAGTATCCTCGTTTTGTTCCGGACTGGTTTGGACCACCAAAAATATGTGAATGCTGTAGGCTCTGCGATGTTCTTTTATTACTGTGAACGAGCAGGTTCAAGTCTGAACTGCAGCGTTTGCATGGCAGGACACGAACGAATCAATTTCCTTTGTTATGGCAAAAGATCATGCGACAATTGTCCATCCACACCATTCCAAACATTTTGAAAGCCAGAAATCATTTACAGATGACGGTACATAAAGGCTTTACCTTCAAGCCACCTAAACCTTCTAGCGCTAAGCCTATGCACTTCTTTTATATCTAACATAATAACATGCCGGAACACAGAGGCATCTGAGAAACCATCCACTTCAACTGGACATGGCTTAGGGTACAAGTCGGGGTCACCTCCACAGAGTTCCGTTCATGTTGCAGTATAGGTCGAGTTTGGTCAGAGCAATAAGGTGCAAATGCCCATAGTGAGGCAACAAAGCGACACCCAAGGACTCAAGCGCTCCCCTGCACCACTCAAAACAGGAGCCGCATTCAGCTCACACTCTGAGGCAGACTGCTCTGTATCAGAAACACAACTCTTCCTAAAAGAACAGGCGAAGTTCCTTTGCAGCGGAATAGGGGAAGATAGCGACGTCCCAGAAGGAGTCACTAGCCCTCTCCAATGGATACATTATTACCTCAGACTTCCCTCATACACGTTAATACATGTATTGAAAACATTGCCCTGATAACATATTTCACTCACACAGCGAAACTGGAATCTGGAAGTGGATGCAAGCTGTCGCCTTGGGAAGAAGACATTCCTAATGCTGTCACGTGCCTTTATGTACCCGAAAAGCAGCGAATTAGGCAAATCTCCTGATCAGGCTTAATGCAGTTTAGAGCCTACGGTAAGAGTGGTACTCACCAACTCGAGCGGCCTTCCAAAAAAATCCCCGAAAACTGCCAATGGACGATCAGACATAGTACATAAGCAGAAGGAAGTAGCTAAACGACCCATAGTCGGGAAGCCCATTGAGAATGGAGCAGAGTTGGCACGACCATATATAAAAAGTAAGCCATGCCTAAATTCCTGACACAACATAACAGACAGGAATCCTTGTCCAAGAAAGGCCGTATAGCTGTTATGGAGGGGTCCATTAAACCGTAGTGCCGACCTGGAAATACATTATAGTATAGGAAGTTTGAGTAGTCTACTAATGAGAAACTCGTAGTTGACTCACCCTGTCTTTTTTTCGAGTGCGTTTGGGAACTGGATCTTCACGTAGGTGCACGTGCAGATGAGCAACAGCACCACCGTGAGAAAAGACTGGAAGTCAAAAAGTGCGGACTGCACAACCCTCCCTGTCGCTGGCTTGTCAGTATGAGCGTCAATACAGAGGTCTCGGAAGAAAGGGTTGTGAGATTACATGACAGACAAGGTGAAGGGCCTAACATTCGATCATGTCAGAGCATCACTGGTCCACGTAGATGTAAAAAATAAGAAACACGGGTAAAAGGTTCCTCCACTGCTCATACTGCACGGCATAACGTTTTGTGCAGTAGTACTAGCCAGCTCATGCTACAACCTAAAGAATGTTCCTGATATTCATGCCCGCCCTTAGTACCAGCTTCCGTTAACAAGGAAATCAGGAGCTCGAAACTCTCACCATATTATTGAGGGCACACTGTTGATCACCTCCAAAAATATCAGTACGTTCGGAAAGAAAAAACGCCGATCAATCCGTGCGGAGGCTGTAAGAAGAAGCGCGGTTTGGTGTGTTCGCCAAATGCTGTGAGACGAAACGATTCAAAAAACTTGAAGTGACTTGAAGGTCTTCTTTGGCCCTCGTCACAGGGAAGTAAGTAAACATGCTGTTTAATTAAATACAGCAACAATATAGATTGACGATGTTGTCAATCACATCCGTAGCTACGCTTGAAAATAGCCAACCCTAGTACTGAAATTGTTGACGACCTTGTATGCAAAACAAATCTTCAACATGAGGCGCTGAATTTGATGCTAATTTTGGTCTCGTCTCATACTGATAATTCAAGGGCCAGTTTTTAACAATGAAAAAAGGAAATTATCTCTCTGCAAATTAGGGCTTCAGGAGAAAACATCTACAGGAGAGGCTGAAAGAGAGGTAGCGATAAATATGAGCCTAAACGAAACCTAAAACAATCCCAGAGAAGAGAGAAATCCCTTGGCCGAGAGTGCTCTTACCGCGCTATGGCTCCTCCTTACCGCCCTCCCTCCCTGCCTTCCTCTGTCGCCATGGCGCCTGCCCTTCCAGACCCACTCAGGCCCATGCCCTGCTGCTGCCACTCCATGCGGCACAGTTCGCGGAGTACAGCCCCAACGGAACTGGCTCCATTCTATACATGTACCGTACTGAGTTCGGTTCCGTATCGCAATAAATTCTTTCATGTCGATATTTGCTAGTACTTTCCAATACTGTACTGACCATATCGCTATTGTTCATGATATACGATACGATATACGATATCATGCGATACTACACGATACTAAGCGAGATTATATACAACAAAATACGATACGCGACAGTGACGGCGGTTTACCTGCACGACGTGGACTTTGAGACACTGACCGTACCTCGACGTACGACCGCGCCGTACCGAGCCCTGCCCTGCCCTGCCCGAAACCGCTTTCCTTGCCCCAAAAAAAGGCCGCGGCAGCGGGAAGTGCGCGCGGGCGGCCACGTCGGCCCTGCGAGGCGCCCGCGTGGCGGCTTCTCCGAGGACCGCGGGCGGCCGAGGACGGTTACACCGGGATGCCGGGACGGGGTCATGCTGGGCAACTCGACCATGTGCATGTGCATGTGCATGTGCATGTGCATGTGCATGTGCATGTGCATGTGCATGTGCATCGCCATCATGAGAGCAATGCCTAATCCATCTCCTTCATCAATGGACATCACTTCCCCATAGTGAGATCGATACCCTTCACTTGCCCTTCGCTATGTCCCCATCGCGAATGAACTCGAATCCATTCCGCTGTTGCTGTCCTCGATCCCATCCGCACCCCCATCACGAAGAATGATGGATCCATGGCGATGCGGACATGCCATGCCATCTCATACATGGCGTGGAGCGCAAACGTCCAAATCGGCATGACGTCGACGCCTCGCACCGTCCAATCGCCGCCGCCCTCGTGCATCACCTCCACCCGTGCGGCAACCTCCTGTCCGTACACGCGACCGGTCGCCCTCGCCAGTTTTGAGCTGCCCGAAACTTCCAACGAGCCCTGCCTGCCCTGCCCGGCGGGCGGTTGTACGAATTCGTACGACGCAAACGGTCGCGCCCGCCCGCGGCCGTCACCGCCTGTCGCCCGCCGTCAGCGAGCGGCGCGGGGTCCCTGCGACGGCATGCGACGTAATGCGACGCAATGTGACGACCTGCGACGACAGATAATCGACGCAGGCACGTGCGAGCGACCGGATGTGGCATTACCGGCGGCCGTTTCCTCTTCCCCAAAAGGGAGGCACAGTTTGCCTCGTCCTCGGGAGGTCGGAAGCGGACGGGGGGGAGGGAGGGAGGGAGGGAGGGAGGGAGGGAGGGAGGGAGAGGGGATCCTGTGGAGGGAATTACTCAATTACTGTACATATATAGTTCTGGTGAATTTAGGGGAGGCTTTTAGCTGGGCCTTGCTTTTATCTTTAGTTCTTTGTGGGTTGGATTAGAGGTTAGAGCTCTTTCTGAGCTGTTTTTTAAGGCAGAGGAGGAATTTCTTAAAAGAAAAAAGGGAAAGGGATCTTTTACGCGTGAGTAAACGTCATTATTTTACTTTACCTTTGATTCAGCTTTAAGGTAAAGGGAGCTGTTGACAGCTGTTAGTGAGTTCGTACAGACAGCATTGAAAGAAGAGCAGAATTCATCGAGATAAGCGGATAATTCGAATTAGGGTCTTATTAGGAACTGCATTGTATTACTAAGAAAGAGAGAGGCTTCCAAGAGTGGATCAAGCTCCGGTTTTGAGGGCAGAAATGAACACGGTAATGAAAATGATGAAGGAGAGCTTCTCGGGCGGGACCCAAAAGATGCCTAAAGAGCCGTGGATTGGCCCAAACGTGCCAGAGACGATGACAGCACAAAGAAAAGAGAATCTTCCGCCAATAAGGTGCGACTATCTTGCTACACTTGGTGGGATGAAACTGGGGGGTGGGGGGGGGGGGAGGGAAGGGAGCACATGACACGGAGAGAGGGGGAGGAAGAGAGGAGATGGGAGGGAGAAGGAAGCAATGGAGAGAGGAGAGGAGTGGGTGAAGGTACCAAGAAATGTTCTGCTACTACTCCCCTCCTTTTCTTTTTCCAGTATTAGGGTTTTTATATCAGCCCTGTTGCCCGTGAAGTTTTCTGGGTCAAGGCGCGGTACTATAATTCACAAAAGAATACGCTTTTCCCACAAATTTTTTTAAGTATAGCTTTTACGCTATTAATCCGCTCTAATTTTGCTTTCTTGACATAAAATTAAATTGAACAGCGTCTAAACTCGAGCTCTTTATCTTTCCCAAATTTTAGCAAATCTAAAGTAAGCTTAATCGGACGTCAATCATAGAAAGGTCAGCGAGGGGTTTTTTTTAGACACAAGGTAAGCAACTAAAGCTTCTTTTAGTATTTAAACTTACAAAAAAGTGACTTAAATTAAGCTAGTTAATAAACGTAACAAAAATCTTTTATTGCTTTAAAATGTTCAAATGGTACCTTCGACTTCCTCGCAAGCCACAGTCCCACCAGTGCATGGAAAAAGAAAAGGTTGGAATAGATTCCCAATAGAACCTGAAGTTTTCCCCATCTTAAAGCACTGTTTCATTAAATAACTAAATGAGGTTTCTTAATGGAATGTTCCCGTACTTTTTGGTGAACTGTTTCAAGAACTTGTCCTCTTGCTCTAAACGGCGATGCTACCATGCATGTCTTCTTTATCACTTCACTGAAAGATAAAGGACAACTCGTTGCTCTAACTGTCAAAAACTTTCACTAGTGAGGCTCCTCCTTGAATCTTTTCACTTTTAATGCCGAGGATTGTGACAGTGCAGGGGAGAAAAGTCAACTCCAGAAAAACTTGCGGAGGAAGGAGGAGGCTTCTCCCCTGGCAACCGCTACGCGACAGCGACGGTGCAGAGTTTCACGAACTTCAAAGAAATTGGAAGTGGCAGGTAATAAGAGATACTGATACTTGTGACGCCACTTTTAGCGAAGATGAAATTGCATGGACAATAATAGCCTTAGGCTCTTTAATCTGCCGGTTCGACTTTTTCGTTTTTCTGTATGATATCTTGAAAACTTCCTGCAGTCGGTACAGCAGAGGACTTTCATTAAGAGATATGGGTCTCAATAAGTTGCAGGAAGTTGCCCAAGGGAAAGCGGCAAGGGAAATTTATGACGAATTTTTTTTCTCTGGCTGTGTTTGCAGGAACGCATTAATTTACTCTGCTATATGCAAAGCAACAGGGCAGCGTGTGGCCATTAAGGCGTACCTTCGCAAGGGTCTGACAGCTATCGATTTGTATCGTGTGAAGAGGGAGATATCACTTCTCAGAATGCTTAGGTACGAGCCTCAGGCAGAGGACAGCTGTGAGAGGTTGAACGGCTGTTGAACAGCCCATGGAAACGACTTGGATGTTTTTCAATCGATGCTCCCTGACGTGATTTTTAAGCACAGACGGAGACCTTTACGCATTTTTTACAAGCTGAAACTTCCCCTGTTTTTTTAAGTTGAAGCTGTGGTGGGTTATGGGTGGGGGTTGGCAGGCACGAGCACATCATTGGGTGGTTGGGGCATTTTGAGAACGAGCAGAGTGTGTTCCTTGTTCAAGAATGGGCTGCTCGAAGCGATCTTTTCGAGGAGTTGAGGCTTTGTGGAGGGTCCATGACAGAGCGAAGAGCTGTCTCCCAAGTACGCTCCTCAGCTTCTTGTTGCACTCCATTGTCTTGTTTTCAAATTTCCTTACAGACAAGTTTTAGTCCGAGGAAGATGTTGTCGGTTCACTTCTGTCGGTTGGGGAACGAAATTTTGTGCAGGTACTTCTTCCTCTCATTGGTGCTTTGCAGTACATGCATTCACAAGGAGTTCTCCATCGAGACCTGAAACCGGAGAACATCCTACTCACAGCTGATGGCACCATAAAAGTACGATCTACCCTCTCCCTCTCCCTCTCCCCATGTCAAACAGCTGCTCGTCCTCTCAAGGCTCAGGACTGCATGTTGTGGGCAATGTTGGTAGACTAACAAACTTGTATACAACGAATGCAAAGAACTGTCCAACCTAACTGATTTGGACATGAAGCAAAAGCGCAAATCTTCAGGTGACTGAAGAGCCGAAATGAGAGTGCTTTGCAGGTCTGCGATTTTGGACTTGCTATCAATGTCGCCTTAGAGCGGCCGGCGAGCCGGCTCGGAACCCTGCAATATATGGCGCCGGAGGTGGTCTGCAGACCCCTAGTGAGGCCAAGGAACATGGCGGCTATTGAAGCCTACGATGAGAGAGTTGACATCTGGTGAGTGGCAAGCAAGGTCCCAATTGCAATTGCACTTCTCCAAATCTTTTCATACTCCTCTGAAAGATGCTGCCTAAAAGCAGGTGCAAATTTGATGCACCTGATTATAGCCTTGAAGATATCGCACAGCAAGTTTCAAAGGGCAGCAAAGGGGTGAAGGAAGAACGGAGTTTTTTCATGGTTGGCTAATCTGAATCTCCACTTCCTGTAGGGCATGCGGAGTGCTTGTCTATGAGCTGGTGATGGGTCGGCCTCCGTTCGAAGCATCTACTGACGAAGGAACTACGGAGCAGATCATGCACATGGAACTCTCAAACATGCCCGAATGCATGTCGGTACTGTGCCAGGATTTCATTCGCAAGGTAATGAAGCTTCACTTTATCTCTTCACGCGTTTAGCAGCCATCCTGCAACTGCACATTCCTCATCCTTCTCCCCAACCTCATTTTTCGCACTGCCTGTACATATGCTGCGCCAACACAATGCAGTATGCACGAAGCAGAGTTTCGGAAAGGAAACATAAAATAAAATAAAGACAAAACGATGCCGTTTATTCCGACAGGTTCTCAGAAAGCAGCCTTCGGAACGTTTGACTTTGGCTGAGATGCTTCGCCATCCTTTCATTACGGCGAATGTTAGCTATGAACAGTTGCAGCGAGTCCGTCGATCGGCTACGACTATTTCCCCCCGCGCATCAAAGACTGCAATTCGCACTCCGAGTCCCGTCAAAGTGACGAAGTCTGCTTTGTGGGAATTTGAAGGGCCTGAAAGCCCGGCCCTTCTATCGGCAACTGGAAAGGTTATACCAAAAACGACGCAAGGAAAGAACTTGGCGAGTTTGACTGCTGAGGGAGAGGGGAGGGGAGGAGACCGAATTAGGGTTGGAGCATTGCGGGAGGGGACAGAGCAGAAAGGCGGTGACCTTGCGCAGGGGAAGCATGAAGCAGGAGGGAAGAAGCTGCTGGATGGCCATATCGAGACAGAAAAAACTTGCAACAACTTGCAGAATAAGAGAGCTTTTAAAAGTTCAAAAGTGCATCCGTTTAACCCTGACGACGAGAATGGAGGTCCGGCTTTGAATAGTGAGTCTGGAAAGAGCGGCACTCAGTCTCAAGAGGCAAATCTCTGTCCAGAAAATGATACCGTGGGCCGAGTGCCTGCACATGTGAAAGTCTGTGAGCGCAAGCAGGACGAAGAAGACAAAGGCGGAGGGCTTTCTGACAACCAGAAGAGAACGGAGAATGGAGTACGAGAGATGGAGCCGGGTCTCGCTTCTTTAAAATCGCAAGCACAAGGTGCTTTTGCTTCACTACTCAGAGTCGCAATGCCTAAGTCTGCGCCTGAACCCGCAAAAGCTTCTCCCAGTAAAAGTATTGCCTCGGGGTTGAAGACTGACTTCGAGAGAGCAGATACAGACAAGCAGGCGACAATTCCAGCCTTCACGTTGATTCCTGTGGCTGCAGATGGGCCAGCCAACAAGCATTCTGAAACAGAGTACAGCACGCCAAAATCCGAGTTATCATCCTCTCACGTTTCTTCTTCTTCCGCCGCCTCATCATCGTCCGACTCAACTGAGACTGCCTTTCCCCCCTCTCCTCCCACCAGTCCCCACAGCCCTCTCCAGCTGCATGGCTCAGAGTGGCTGAAGCCCAGAAAGGATGCAAGTTTGACATCACCTACAACGAGAGGCACGCCTGAACATAACGGCTCAACTTCCCGGATTCCTGTTGCTAAGCATATGAAGGTGGGAGAAGGAAATGAAGACTCAGTTATGATGTCGCCAAACACAAAGGAAGAAAGCAGCAAAGGGATTTCTGTCTCATCTCCGGGAAGGGGAGTGCCTACGAGACCCCTTCTGCCGGATGTGCAGTTTGATAAAAAATCAGTCTGGCTGATGAATCCTAAGGCGGTTTCTGCAGACGCAACTGCTAACGCTGCTGCTGACAAAGAGAAGCTCCAAATTAGGGTTCTTGAGAAAGGCGGCGGCAAGGGAGAGGGAGAGCAGCAGAGGGGGAAGGAAGAGGGGCGCAACTCGATGGACAAGGGCTGGCCATGGCTGACAAGCTTGCTGGAAGCTGTCACCTCTCCCTGAAAGCGTGGGCGGGAGAGGGAGGCAGGCAGAGAGGGAGGGAAGGTGGGAGGGAGGGCTCGTCTTTTCTGGCGAGTGGAGGTGAAACCAAAAAGTGCGGGGGAGGAGGCTAAAACTGAAATTAATTTTGTATAGAAAGAAATTATGTAGATAATTTGTTTAATCTGTTATTGTTTTAAATCATTTTTCCAGAAATAAGGAGTTCTGAAGGTCGACATAGACGCAGAAGTTGTACAGTAGAGCGAGCTGGGATATTTTTCATTGAATAAGGACGAGGGCGATAGAGCCTCCTCGTTTACTTGTCAAGATGGGTACATCATACTTTAGAACTTTCACAATTCAAAAAACAAAAAAAATAATTGGCGGCATTTAGCATTTTATTTTAGCTTCTCATGTGAATACACCTCTAGGTTGCAAGGCTCTAGAAATTTTAATGTTTTGTTTAATTTTAAATGACATTTTTTAGAGGGAAACGTTTTTGGACTCCCATGTTGTTGTCGCAAGCCTTGGATTCAAACCGTCTTGGCTCTTGAGGCTGTACCGTACGGCACCGTTCTTGATCATGCGCCGTACATGTACGGTCCAACAGAGCATCGTACGAAAACTGTTTGTCGTACAGTACCCCCCCCCCAATATTTTCGCCATGGTTTCGGCAAATAATTGATTGGGCGAAAATCTTGGAATTTGAAAAAGGGTAGTGATATTTCCACCCCTTTTTTGGATCCAAACACCCCTTCCCGACCGGGCAGATTTCAAAAGGGATTAAAAACAGAAAATGCTTTTTGCACACCTTTTTGGAATCGATACCCACCTTCTTCCGTCGGCTGATTTTATTTTTGCTAACCAAGGAAAATGATACCCCGTCACCGCATTTTGAATACTGTATCCCGCCTCCCTGAATTTTTTTTTTGAGGGAAAGAAATATCTGCCTGCCCGAATCCGCTCGGAGCGGAAGATCCGTCCGCCACGAGATCGTTCGCGGGTGTCCGTCCTTTACACGTGTGTGTCAATCGCAGCTGTCGATTCCCTCGCAGATCACACCACTGCAGATCACCGTTCGATCTGCAGCCGGCCTCGATCTTAGCGAATGGAAAGCGCCCACGAGTCCCGTCAAAGCCAAATCGCTCGTGCGAGTGCGCGCTTCCTTCGGCACGAGATCTCGTCAATGTTAGCTTCCAGCCAATAAAAAGCTGCCACGTGTTACATTTTTGACGTGGAAAATTTTGATTGGTCTAAGATCTCAATGTACAAAATTTTGGGTTCCTCAAGTTGCGACCGTTTGTACGGACAAACTTTTGAGAGGACCTTGGCGGGATACGTGGGCACGTGCCATGCGCTGTGACCGAGCCCGGCTGCCGATCAAATAGTGATCTGCCGTGTTGCGATCTGCGAGGGAATCGACGGCTGTGATTGACCGCACGCGTGAAAAAAAATTCAGGTAGGCGGGATATTCAAATGGGGTGACGGGTTATCATTTTCCTTGTTTCGCAGAAATAAAATCTGCCGATGGAGGGTGGTATCGATTCCAAAAAGGTGTGAAAAAAGCATTTTCCGTTATAAATCCTTTTTGAAATCTGCCCGGCCGGGAAGGGGTGTTTGGATCCAAAAAAGGGGTGGAAATATCACTACCCTTTGAAAAAATACCGTGTTAACAATAGGCGGGCGGTATTATGTTGAGAGTCTGGCCTGCGGCCGTACTGTTTCTCTCTGTACGGAGGAGGATGGCCGCCCGGCAGGCCCTGTCGCGAGCTCCTATTGGTGCCGTATATTCAACTACACGAGCTCCTATTGGCGCCGTATATATACCGTACGATTTGGAGAATCTATCCATACTTACCGTACATCGGAATAGCGTGACCCATGTTCGAAATCCGTTTCGATTAACAGTTTTTGTATTGAGAAATAGGTCTAGGTTAACACCCCTCACACAGACTTACCGTACGACAAGTAGTTTCCTCAAAATCAGGGCGAATTTCTTGGGTAAACGCAAGTGCTCGGGTGGAAAATATTTTTGGGGGGGGGGGGGGGGTACTGTACTGTATAACTGCATTCGTACCGCACGGATAGCATGCTGTACGAAAAAAGTACAGTACAGCATAAAACGTACTGTACTGTGCATCGCACCGGACAACAAATGTACGACTGAATTGTACGAAATGTACAACATATTTCCGGGTTTCCCCGGTGTCTCAACCAATCAGCTTCTCGCTTGAGGACATTTTATATTTTTACCTACGTGGCGTTATGTTATTGGCTGCAGGATCCGAGTACTGCCCGTGCGGGATCTTGCGCATTTCCAGCATACAGAAAATACAGGAGACATGCTGAAACCTACGGAAGGTCGACATCATGACGTCATCCACTGCCAGCCGGTCAAGGGACTACTTTCTTTAGGAAAAGTACACGCCACGTGAACAATTTTTACCACGTGGCACGCCACCATTCGCTTCCCGTCGACCTGCTCGTCCGCGATTGGCCAGGCCCTTGGCCGGCGGGCGGCAGCGCCGTCGTTGTCGGCCGTTGTACGAGCGTACGAGTCGGTGAAAAAGTACCGGCTGGCGGCTCGGTCCAATAAGGGCTTGTTGCTCGCCGAACATGGCGCCGGGCGGAACGGGGAGAAGGCGGGGAGAGGGGAGAGAGAGGCTCTCTCTGTACCTCTATAAAGGGAGGGAGGGCCTGCAGCAGCCATGGAAGCAGCACTCGTGGCACCCAAGCTTGGGGGAAATCTAAAAACCCTGAAACCCCTTCTCTCGCCTGGTGCGCTTGAGTTTTCTGCTCCGGCTTTAGCTGTAGCTCTCACGTCTCGAGTGCGGGGCGGATACAAGGGGCAGAAGAAGGCAGCGGGAGTAGCGTGGGGGTTGAGATCAGCTTCCGAGAATTTGAAGGGTTTTTATTGTAAGGCGGTCATGGGGTTTGGAGAAGCCGCTCTAGCGTTCGCTGCGCCAGGGTTTATGGTAAGTGAGCTAATCGTGGCACGGACTGTAGTTGCGAAATTTGGGTTTTTTAGAACTGAACAAAAGAACGAATGTGGCTGTTGCATGTTAGCTTGATGGCTTCCTTGAGTATGTCTAAGCTTCCAGACTTTGATTATGTTGGTGTGATGGGGATGGTGCAGACGGAGTTCACTGTTGACATGCCATGTGGAGGATGTGCGAAAACTGTGAGAAGCACTCTGCAGTGCGTGGAAGGTAAGCGAGGACATGCAGTAGTGGCATGGCTCTTATGACAGACTGCAGCCAGATGAAGGACGTTCGATGAATGCAAACAGTAGAATTGGCGAGAGGCTCAGAAAATTCAATCCAGGGTTCTTACATAATTGGGAGCCCTTCGTACCTATGTCGCTTCCGCTGATATTTATCTATTTATTTGGTGGAAACAAAAAAATGATTCTCCGTTGGAAAGCTGCAGGTTCATGAATTCTTACCATGCGGATATATGCACTGCGCGCAGGTGTACAATCTATCGAAATTGACATTGAGAAGAGTACTGTTCGGATCCTTGCCACCGCGTCCCTTCAAGCTTTACTGACAGCGATGGAGAAGACGGGAAAGACTTACAAGCTCGTCTCCCACGAATCTCCTGCAGGTGCTCCTCCACCCGCACTATCCTGCATATTTGAACCTCGTCTCTCCCCCTCATTAAGCGAGGAAGTTTGAATCTGCTGAAGGTTTCCCTCACCAGGTCTCCACCATTCGTGTCGGGAGGAAGTGGGGGAGAGCGGGAGAGAGAGGGGGAGAGAGGGATAGTGGGAGAAATGGATATCGAGAGAGGGGGGCAGAGAGGGAGAGCGGGAGGAAGGGAGGGGAAGTGAGGGAGGGAGAGGGAGGGAGAGGGAGCGAGGCGGAAGCGCGAGCATGTCCAGTCCGTGACGTGACAATCTTGCCCGGCTTGCAGACTCGCCGCGGCGCGCAGTGGCGGAGTGGAAGGGCGCGGTCATTGGCGTGGCGCGGATCACGCAGATCACCCACCACGTGGCGCGCATCGACGCCGCCTTCGCCGGCCTGCCGCCCGGCCCGGCCCAATGGTCCGTACATGCGTACGGTGACCTCAGGCGCGGGGCAGCCAGCACGGGACATCCGTACGTCGTGGTACGAAACATCCCTTTCCGTACGTCCTTCCGTACACGCCGTATGCTTAGAGCGAGCCTGGCCGACTCATGAATGGAACATGGTACATGGGTGTTGTGGGCGGGCCTTGTGGTCCTAGCTAGGGGAGCTCATGGCGGACGAGGCGGGCAACGCGCGGTACGCGGCGGCCATGGAGGGGCTCGAGGTGGCGGACCTCATAGGGCGCGCCATGGTGCTGTATGGGAAGGAGGGCGGCGGCGATGTGGCGGCGGTGGTCGCCATGAGCGGCCATGGCGAGGGCGTGGACTGCCTGTGCGCGTGCGACGGGAGCGTGCTGTGGCGGGCGTGTGCCCGCACTGCCAATGTCAACTAGATTGAAGGGTTTTTAGGGTTTTAGGATTTAGCCCAAAAACCCTAAAAAAAGCGCCTTGTTGGGGAGAGAGGGGGGGGCGTTGGACATAGTTTTCGGTGTTGAATTTCGTCGGGACGAGGAGGAGTTCTACGTGAAATGAGAGAAGGACGGGTGAAGGGATGCAGTGAGGGGTTTTTTAAGAAGGCAATCGTAGAGAGTGTTTTGTACAGTTGGTTTATGGTTTAGTGTTAGTTTCATGAGCCATCATAGTCTTTGTTTCAAGAGTTTTTCGGTTAGCACAAAAGAATCGATCAGTTCGTTTCTTTTCTTTCTAGAAAGGCTTTTGACGAAGATAGATTTACCATTTTTTGGCTTTCTGTATATAACTAAACCATTGGATACAAGATGAAAGTACGCTTTCTTTTGTATGAGATGGCGCTCATTCTAAATGTATTTTTATCTCAACGGGAGGCGCCGCTTGTGACAAACGTCAATAGCAGCATTGTCCAAAATCGTGTAAAACGCTTTAAATTTTGACAGGAAAAAAACTCCTAAAACCCGAACCCCGAAACCCTAATGCATACAAATTTTAACTTCTAAACGCTAGAAATACCTTTAAACCCTAAACCCTGACCCCTAACCCTTATCCCCCAAACCCTAAACCCTAAAATCTTAACCCTAACCCCTCCCCCCTAACCATAAACCATAAACCCTAAACCCTGCAACAGGTGAAGCGTGCGCGCGTGCTTTTGAGAGTGAGGGGAGGGAGGAGGGGTAGGGGAAACGAAATATGTGAGGCCGAGAGTGGTAGAGGGAGAGTGGGAGAGGGAGAGTGAAAGGGAGGGAGATGGGAGAGAGAGGGAGCGGGGGAGAGGGAGGGGGGAAAAGGGGAGATGTGTGAAGGAAACAACAACAACAACATGGGGAACCACGAGGAACCGACCGACCGGCCGCAAAGGACCTAGGGACCTTCGCGACGTTTCGTTTTCATCGGAAGGGAGGGGGCCGCAATGACGGCTTCCGGCATCCACGCAAGGCTTGACCAATCAAATCCCTTCATTACACGTGGGAATTGTCCACGGACCAATGAAATCCATCGTTTACATGTGAGAACTCCAACGCGCAGTCGTGTCAAAAACAGCACCGACAATCGACAAAGTGTAGGGTATGAACCGTACAATGTCATTCATTATTCGTACAGGCTCACCGCCATGTGACGGGACATTCGTACTGTACCTATCCGCGCTTGGAGAGGATCTTAGGGCCACGTCATTGTCAGGATGGCGTGGCAGCGGCTGACTCGTTACCTGGCAGCCACGTCATTGGGCGACTTCAACAAGGATGCCGCGTGGCACGTTTTTAGTGCCCTCCAGGAGTCCAGCTGTAACAGAACAGAGAGAAAATCTTCCAAACGGGCAGCCGAAAACTAAGATTTGGTTTTTCGGGCAAAACTAGAGAAATGTTTCACTCAGTATGTTCTGTCCGCGCATTGGCTGCGATTTCTCCTCGGCACGCGGAACACTCCCTATTGGGCGGTTTGCCTCCCTGCGGGCTGCCCGATAAATGGAAAAAAATGTTGAAAGACTTTTGGATTTGACTTGCGCTGGTTGAGAGCATGCTTTCAGGCTCCGGCCTATCAGGGCCAGCAGGCAGCCATGGCTTCCCTTTCAAGCTGTTTGAAGTGCGCAGAAGCAGCTATATATAGAGGAGTAATAGGAGCTTAGAATTAGTAATTATAATATAATTGGGAGCCTTATTGAAGGATTACTGAAGGTGCTGATTCTTGCACGCCGTTATTTTTTTGGTGAGGTCATCTATCGGTTAGATTATACGCAGTGCTTCGCTGATGTGTGGACTGTTCTGTTTGATGACATGTTTGAGGCATTTTTTTTTTTTTTATATTTCATAGAGTTCTGGGACCACTTTCTTTTTATGTTTGGTGGTGAATCTACGTGCTGTAAGTTGTGTGCAGTTTATGATTTGCTATCGGCCCCCTTTGCAACCTCTTAGCCTCAAATCCAATCTCCTCAAGTTTCAATGACTAATTAGCTCTCCAGCGTCGCTTTCCTCTTCCCCCTCTCTCCATTCTCACTACTTCAATCGCTTCTCTCCCTCTCTCCACGGCTTTCCAAGCGCCGCTGAGTGGTTGATGCGTTTATGGATACAATCTGCAAAATAGACCCAGATGTGCTCAAAGAAATTCTATAACAATTGTGTCGTATTCCTGGGTGGAATATATGTCCTTCGCTTGTCCTTAATTAATGTCCTTGGATTGATGACTATTGGGTGAAGCAGTTTAGTTGCGGCTTTTGGTCATTCGGTCATGGCTGATATCCAAGCGTGCGCACAAGGCCGACCAGTATGGCAGGTATTCCCAAAATCCAATAACATTTGAATTTCCCACCTCTACTTGTATCACTTTTGAAAACTCCTGCATGCAGCCGGAAAAGGAAATAAGCGGTGGTGTCACGCTGTATAAATCAGGATTACTGCAATACATGGCAGATTACATATAAGGATGAACGGAAGGGGGAACTTATTAACTTAACGTTGACCGGTTGCACTGCTTACGCAGTCTCGTTACTTATTGGGCGAAAGCATTCCTTTGTTTTGTGCAGGAAAACACAGAAGCACACAACTGCACCAAATGTGACCGTTTGTTCAATATGTATCACCGTCGCCACCATTGGTAATGAGAATTTCTCCGTCAGGATAATCTTTGAGATTGGAGTGAAGAGGAGCGAATGATGTCGAAATTGCGGAGTTCTGTTTTTCGCTCCTTTTGTTCACTTCAAGAGGCTTACCTCAACTGCATGGGGAAACCTTCCGCTGCGTTCCTTTTGTTTATTTCATCTGCCGGATTAGCTGTCATCTCTCAGACTGCCCTAACATTGTTGCCATCGTCTATTTTGGGTTGTATTCTGGCAGCCGAGGATGCGGAAAAATCGTTTGTGACAAATGCAGTCCATGGCGACTTCAACTCCCTGAAGAATATGAACTTGGCGCAGGAAAGCACCGTGTTTGCAACGACTGCTGGAAGGCAGCGCTGAGTTTACAGTACGAGGCAGGCCTTACAAGCGGGGCAATACAGGCACCTGACTTCGTGAAGGTGAAGGTAGACCTACTCGAGAAGGCGACCAAGTATTTGTCGTTGCCAGAGTCTCAGTGGGTGACAAGAGTGTACAGAAATGTCAAAATTGCCACTCAACCAGTCAATGGTCACTCGATTTTCGCCGTACGGAGCGAGGTATGTGATCGTTATGAAGTTTCACCTGTGTCCTGCTCGTGAATAAGTATATACATTATAGGGGAGACCGGTTGAGACCTGGCAACTGATATGTAAAGAGGAGAGGCAACTCAAATATGTTTGTATGTCATACTATGCAGGTATTGATAAAGGCCTCGATAGAAAAGACTCGCAAGGTGTACGGGAACATGGACATGTGGCGGCACTGGAATCCTTATGTGACAGCACGCGAAGTCCAAGTTGTGGATGAGCGCAGCAAGGTGAGCTGTAGTTGCTGGACTCAAAATTTGTTAGGGCAATCACCGAAGAACATAAGAAGCTTTTTACAAGCTTCTGTAGAGACCCTTATATTGCACTTTATGCAGATCCGTGTGAAGCTATAGGTACGGGAAGCTGGCAATGACAAAAAAGAGCCTCACATGAGTGAGGCTCGGAATTTTGTTGTCCTCAAACCGAGTTAAATGATGGTGCAGGTTTTTGAAGCATCATATGATGCACCCATCATCCGGCAGCGCTCGAGCGTATTCTTCTGCCACACACTGGATGGCTCTCTCGTACACCCTAAAGTTAATGAGGGGACAACGACTCTCGGTAAGTTGTATGGAGTGCAACAGAAGGCGGGTGATGCTGGAACATACGTAGGAAGGGAGGCAATTAGGGCATGGTTTGAACGGAAAGAATGTTCAGAGGTGGACATTATGACTCTGCCTTCCATTCAGACTCGTCACTGACTGATTGTCAATGGGGGGCTGTTTGCAGCCATGTCTTTGGAGCATCCACTGTGTCCTATGGTGAGAACAGATTCCCTCCGTTGTTTGGTTATAATATAGCCCTGTTTCCCCAACCCCTGTTTTATTTTCTTTCCTATTTTCTGTTTTTAACGCACACCTTAAGTGCTTGGTCACATGTCGATCACTTGCGCGACTAGTGGATGTCAAAAACCAGGGCATTGAGCCGATGCAACTTTTTCTGCTGAATTCGAAGGGATAGGGATAAACCTAATGACTGGAAGAGTATCATGGATAGTTTGTGGAGTGGTACTCGAAGAGGGCAAGATCTGAATCACTACTTTTGGTCTCCTTGCAGAGGAAAGGAATTGTGAACGCGTCCATCATGTTCAGCATGACATCACTCGAGTCCGTGGAGGACGACAGCCAGCGGACGCGGCTCCTCTCCATTGTGCACAGCGACCCCAAAGGCCTGCTTCCACCCTTTGTGGTCAACGCGTTCCTGGCGCGAGGGGCTGACCACCTGCGGGGAATGTGCGACTACATCGAAAATAGTTCTGACTGAGGGAGGGGACCATGCACACCGCTGTGGGTTCAGAGCGATGTTGCAAAGACGGGATAAGAGGCTTTTGCTTTTGGGTTTTTAGGAAGTCGTGGAGCAGCAACTTGTGACATGTTGTAAGGGAAGTTTTGTACATTAGATCAGAAGAGATATAGTCAACAGAGGTTGAAATGTCGGTTGAAATGTCCCTATTGAACGTGAAAGAATATTATGTAGATTGAATGTAAAATGTCTCCAAGGAATACAGTTGAGCCGTGCACGCACTAAACTGCAGACCAAAGTACTTTCCGTAGTCTTCCCTGAAAACAGGAGTTCAATCATAATATCTTGTGCACTTGCTTGCATTCCAAAGTCGACAATCGGAGCAGATCCTTTAACAGCCAGAAGAGGAAGACCTACCTCTCTCCACTCTCACCGACCTCCTTAGAGATGCTTCTTCCGCGACCGAGAGGTAGGGACAGGGGCAAACTGGGCAACAGGCTCATCCTCGAGAGTGGAGATGAACTTGGGCTGAGACGGAGTCCAGTTGGCAGGCGCGAGGCAGATGAAGCCCAGCAGAACACTGACAAGCAGCGGCAAGAGCCGGAGCAGTGCAGCAGGATCTTGCACCACAATTCCATAGAAAAGAGCGGCCATCATAGTTCCAAATGATTCCTTGTGTCGGCATGAACCCAAAATGCGCGAGCAGATAATGACCTGCACCTTATTTTGGGAGTGCTTTTGGGCAAGCTCTGCAAGCACTGGTGCCAGAACGGCTCGCTGTCGACCTTTAGTTACCACACTGCAAGCCAATCGCAGGTCCGGCTCGATTGGAAGCACTGATCTGCCATATGAAGGAAGGTTGTCGTATTCATAAGACGGCATGCCAAACCAGTTATGCCGCACACGTAGCTGCTGCAATGCAGGGCTCTCACACAGGATATCGAAGAGGTCCTGAGCATAGGCCACACTTTGGACATACGGGACTTTGACGAGTTGTCCGTGTGCATCTACCTCCTCCACCAGACGGCCTTTCAATTGCTGATTAGGAGCTTGCAAAGCCCTTGTCAATACACCAACCAATACCTCACAAGTACCGCAGGCTACATGCGCGTTCTTGTTCAGAGGCTTCATCCCTTCCACATATGGTGTCGAACTATCCAAACTTTGAACCGTCAAGGCGGGTGCAAGAATAGATGCTACGAAGACAAATCCGGACAGAAGCCCCAGTATTCTGCCTCCAGTCGTCATTGCTTCTCAACCGATAGAAGACTAGAGCGAACTCTGCACAAAGTACAGAGGACCAAAGAAAATTACGCACCAACTTTCATTGGTGAAACCAAGGTAATGCGAGCTAGATAGGTCATATAGGTCATTTGCTTCAGAAAAACGATTTGAGCTTCCAAGATTTCACACAGCATCGCTGCATAATTTTGCATGAAGAGGAGACCCCACGGGATACAGCGGCCAAGGAACCAAACACGAAGCACTCATTTTTTCAAAGGGTGCGAACAGTTGCCACTTTGTCCTAAAACTGTAAGGCGATCCTTCCTTAGCAGATTACAAGCTTTCGACACCTAGAAAATTGAATGCAAGGGATTAATAGCAGGCTCATGTCGTCCTCAAGAATTTCATTTTTGTGATTATGATTGCTTTCCCGAATTTACCTTTCAACCTTTCCCAGCCAACGATCATGCAGTGATCTTCCAACTCCAAGATACAGACGACGAGAAACAGTTCTCAAATCAAAGCACCGTATTTCCTAAGTCGAAAGAATCACTTACTCTGCTACTATTGCAGAGGCTTCACCTCATCTTCTGGTTGCTTAAGTCATGATACAATTATACAAACAGTTCTGAAATTCAAATCATCGAAAAAATGCCTGCCTGCAAACTGTAGGAACATGAAGATACTTCGTGCTTGCAAAGATTATTCCTCTTACTTCCACTCCCTCGCACAGATAACACCAGGAAATTCCCAGCTCTGTACTGTCCCTCATTCACTGCCTCCCTAAACTCAAATCGAACCCTAACTCGCCACGTGCTACAGTTCTACGAAAAATCGTTATCGATTCATGTATGACTCAGTTACAGTTATGTAATTTGATCATAGAACAGTTGTATTCTAAAACACAACGAAGTTTCACACTCACCATAACTGGTAATGGACGGGACGCTCGAACATAGAATGGATTGTGAACAGGAACTGCAACTATGACATATAAGCGTGAAGCGTGACCTGCACGGTAACAAGTGACCACGCAACACGTGGCAGACGGTCCAGCAACGTTTGGCCGTTGGATGTAGACCGTCCGATGCGTCCAAATGGAGAGATCTGGACTGTCCGTTTTCCGCCCGACCCTAATGGACATAACTTCAAATTTCCGCCGTGCCATGGCCTGCAGTTGGGGGCTTCTCGGAACCAGAAATTAGGGTTCTGCTCGGGCTGCATACTTCCGGAGAAATATTTTAAGAAGAGTGTGAGGGTATTTTTTTCAATACAGACAGATATTAATAGTGTTTGGTAAGAGAGGTATTTGAATCTCTTGAACAGGCCTGCAAGGAAAAGGGTAAGGAGATGCCGAAGAACAAGGGAAAGGGAGGAAAGAACAGGAAGAGAGGGAAGAATGAAGCGGAAGATGAGAAGAGAGAGCTTGTGTTCAAGGAGGACGGGCAGGAGTACGCTCAAGTGTTGAGAATGGTTGGGAACGGCCGCTGCGATGCCCTATGTATTGACGGAGTGAAGAGGTTGTGCCATATTCGCGGGAAGATGCATAAGAAGGTGTGGATTGCAGCGGGAGACATCATATTAGTGGGCTTGCGAGACTTTCAGGACGATAAAGCGGACGTTATTTTGAAGTATCAACCGGACGAGGCGCGTCTCCTGAAGGCTTATGGGGAACTTCCAGACAATGTTCGTCTGAATGAGGGTATTGCAGGCGGTATGGGAGATGATGATGACGAGGGTGGATCGGACGACTATCTCGAGTTCGAGGATGAAGATATTGACAAAATTTAGATGGCTGGGTGCTTGCTCGATCGAATCGAAAGGGATTCAGATTCGTGGATGCTCATAGTTTCTACGTTTTTAATTCTATGGCTCTGCAGACAGCTTGTATGCATCCTTGAAATGATTCCGTAATTTGGTTCGAGGACAATCCTATTGAGAGGTTCAGTTTTTAAACAGGAGTCCAGGACGTTTTGTGAAATCTTTTGTAGTGCATGCTGCTATTCTTTAGAGAGAGTGCAGTGGCGATGATGGGTGCCAACATGGGCAGTACTTGGTGGCAATAGTTTGTTGAGTAGCTACTCCTGTCTGTATGCTATATTTCGTTTGCTGTACAGACTTAGTTTCGCACAAAGCCATGATTCTTTTGAGAATCTTATTGAATTGAACATGTCATGGCCGTCCGGTCAACTTTGGCCAGGTTCCTTTCACTCAGATGTTGATAACGTGATAACAGACTCGTGCTTGGTTATTCCACCTCTTTGCCCCCCTTCTGTTCTTTTGTTTTTGTTTTTGTCAAAGATTGTGAACTGGACTAATCCAATTTGCAACCCACCAAGGGTAGCTGAGCTCGTTGAGAGACGCTCTCCAGCCTGTCTGCTCTGCCTGTCTGTTGTAGGAGCTGGATCAGGCTTTGGGTCGTTTGAAAATTCACTTGGGGGCTTGTTATAGTTTTTTTCAATACTCAAATAGTTATAAGAAAGTGCTGGATTTGTCGAAGTCAGAGAAGGGGGCAGAGTGGGGGGGCTTCTATCAAGGAGTGTTTCAGTCACAAGGATTCTACAACCACCAGTTCCAAAAATAGTGGCATAAAGAAATTTGGATTTTTTGGAGAATTCAAAGGGTGGAGCAGGTCATGTAGAAACATACATCGTCAAAAGTTCTTTGACATACAGCATTCAAGTGTTTAAATAGCAAGTTATGGAGTTCTTAACCATATGATGGATTTCTAACAGCAGCTAGGCTTTTTCTCAGCCGTTATGGTCGATGGCTTATTGAAGTATCCTATTATAAGGAGGGAAGGCTCCAGCCAGGCCCCCTCGTTTCCCTGCCTCTTTCAGATGTCCTTTTATCTCTCAAACGCATAGTTTTGAATGTCCATGTGCTCTTTTTTGACACGCACTCATAGGATTAATACCCATCATCTGAATAATTTTTTGGCGACCGACTCTTGAGGCTGCCTCGCCGCTTTTAGGAGATCCAAAAGAGGGCTCTGATAATTTCTCTGCGCCAAGTTGGCCTTCGACTGACGCCTACGTTGCAGACACAACTTTCGATAGTACTTTGTATTAAGGTTTAGACTACTGGAAATTCTGCAGCATTCACTAGAGAGGGCATGCTTCAGTAGCCAGACCAGTGCTACAGCCTATCCCTGCTTCTGCTTTTCCGACCATCCTGTAAGATCGTCCACGCTGAATTCATAGGTCTCTTCTGAGCCTGTCCGCACCTCAACGCCCTGACTCGCAAGAAAGGTCTCCACACTTCCAGGCTCCCCAAACCAGCCCAGCCTGTCTGCTATGAGGTGCATGTTCTGGCAACCAGAGCAGCGCACTATGACGACCCCTGTTTGGTAAGTCGACCGACTCATAGTCTTCGCAGACCGCGTCTCACAGACCGAGCAAGTGAACAGGATGGCCAAGTCATGGCGGCTCGACTGTCTGGGGGTCACTTCGGCACTCGCTTCTTCAGGCTGAGAGATGCTGGTGATGGTCCCTTCTTGCTCATCTATGTTCGCCGGTTTTAAACCATTGCCCTGTGGATGGTTTTCAGCTCCTGCTGTGTCTGAGGCAGACTCAAACACGTCCTGCTGTCTGGATAACTCATGCTGTTGTTTAGTTGAATCGTGAAGAGCAGCACAGCTACAGAGGTTTGCATATCGAACAAAGGTTCGGTCTGTATGCGCAAAAGATGTCCTGGGATCATGTGTTGACTGTTCCCTATGGCCGAATGTTGAAAAGGGAACACTTCTAAAAGGCACAAACTGCGGATAATAAGCTTGATCGTAGGCTTGTGGTAACGTGGTATGAGGAATAGACGTGGAGAATTGTTTTTCCAAGTCTTGATTTGTAACTGGGAAGACAGCCTCGTGGAAAGGAAAGGGCGAACGGCTAGACTGTAAACCTGCATCCAGGGAAACAAATACGAATTACTAAATGTAGGGTTGCTTTCTCGAGACTCTTGCAATGAGAGAGCCATTTTGAACACGAAAAGTTACTCAGCACACAAGCTTCTTCCACACACTGAGGTGCAGCTTATCCACATATAAGCTCCAATATCAGATAACACCAGATAACAATGCCAAGACATGACAAAATGACAAATGACAAGACTGAACGACCCATTGGAAACGACATCGAGATCACAAGCAAATGGCATCTGTGGGAAGTCATGATATGGTAACAAGGGTCAACTTCATCAGCCATATCACTCCCTTCCATTACGGAACGGCCTTCGCTGCTGCAAAGTGCACCGTCTGTAGGGTGTGCGTGAATCAGGCTCACACTTCTACTGCTTTGTATTGCAATACAGGATGACCCTCAGTCTATCTCCGCATCATCAATAAAGTCTGGGAACAAGGATATCAAGCTAAAAAACGAGAACTTACTGAAAATCTTGAATGGAAACACCTAAGCTTATAGAGACAACCTTCTCTGAGATTTTCGCATTACGAGTCCTAAACCTTTTTGGGGATGTGGTTTTGTAGAGCCGTGCTCGACACCCAACTAATTGTTGGAGGAAAGACACCCTATTGGTCAATTTCGATTTGAATTAGAAACAAAAAATTGACATGCTGGAGAGAACTGCAAAGCAAAGATAAGTTAAAGACAGCTTGGTTCTTAGCCCAAATCTTTCTTGACCTATAAATCTAATCGGAAAGAAAACTAGATAAGAACTATATAATGAGCATAATGATTCGAATTTTGAACAACTCTCAATTGAGAGCAACAGAAGTTTTCACTCAATCCACAAGAAGCACTCATATTATATCTCACGCTACGGTGTGTCTGCCCTATCCACGAATTTTCCAATTGCGAGAAATCAACGCTCACACTGATGTAAACTTGAAGGAGTTCTTTAAGATGGAACGCTTATTTTTCCTACAAGTGGTGAAACTAGGGTTAGGGTTGGGAGTAAGGGGGGAGTGGAGAGGAGGTATAAAAGGGGACGGGTTCATCATTTATCTCTACAGGTTCAACGTTGCGAAGGTGCAGAAACCCATTCTGTACTGTTGATTACCTTGAACTCCCTTTACGCTACAAGCGACTACTTTTCAAGCACAGCACATCGTTTCTGTAAGCCCACCCAGCATGCCATAGAAATTTGTGTTCCTCAAAAGTTCAAACTCGTCCCAGACATACTTTCCAGGAAGATATACATACCACCCCTTTGCAAATCGTATCCTCTAAAGCGTGCTCTTGAGAGAGATGCGAGCAAAAGAAGTCCGTTGCTTATCCGAGAAGCCATTTCAAGCAGGTTTGTTGACGATGCCGACCATTCAGCTCACACCGCTGCTTCAGCTGCACTCGTCCGAAACCCTAAAAAACGCTGAAGGGAGGTCAAACCCTAAAATTGTCAATCCCTGCATCCCCTTAGTGAAGGCTTCTCCCCAAAGAAGGCCCGCGTCTCTCAGGGTGGACAGAGAAGCTGTTTAGAACTCCTCATTGCGCGACACGTGGCACTACTTTATCGAAGGAGAATCCTGGAAAGCAGGAGCACTTCACCGCCCGTGGGAGCTGCAGGCGCATGAACCTGTCATGTCTTTCTGAATCCATACATATACAGCAATACGCACAAACATCATTCTTCGTCCTCTTCTTCTTCTTCTATCGGAATTTGGAATTGCCGTGTTAGGATAGTTACTCTCTTCTCGGACGATGGGCGCTGGAAAGATGCAGGGCAGGGACTCGTTCAAGCTTCCTGTGATTGTGTCTCCTGAATGGGGAAAGCTCGGGCCTGGCTGGGGATATGGCGTCGGCTGTGGAATGGGAGTAGGAGTAGGGATCATAGGCGGTGAGGCATTGAATTCTCCCGTTGCGTTTTGTCTTGCTTTAGTAGGAAAACTTCTTCGGCCTTCTGTCGTGTTCTTTTTATGTCTTTCGGCTTTTAAAGCTTTTAAATAAGTCGTTCTTTACTTTTGGAGTTCTCACCAAGCTGCAAGGAGCAGAATGCTGGCTGTGGTTGACCAGCAGTCGCCCTTCTACTCCTTAGAGGCGACCGAAGGTTTGGAGTGACAGAAAATATTGAAAAACATGAGGTCTTCATCTTATTGCAGGGACGGTAAAGTCTTGCAGTCTGCAAGGGAGTCATTCTTGAATCCGTGGCCTTACAAGAGAGAAGTTTTTTGGTTCGATAGACTGTTTGGAACACTTACATTGTGTGCGAAAACTTACATTGTTTCTTGGTAAAGGAGAGGTAACTTGGTTATTCGGGTAATAATTCTTTCTCTGTTTAATACTGACTCGCATTGTGTTGAACCGGAAGTGCTTCTGAAAAAAGAACTGTAGATGGGGGTAAGGGAAACAGTATAAGGAATACTTCTAGAGAATCCTATCTGATGTACGTTTGTGACCTCTCTTGAAATGTCGTTACCTTATGATGACAGTAGTACTTCATGGAGAAACGCAGTACCAGCTGCCATATCCCCCCTACTCAGTTACCAGCTGTCATACAGCTTCGCAATTTCAGGCTTTCGCGAGTCTTTCGCATCAGCATCTCTAGGGACTACATTGCTTGAGAGAGCTGAGATTACGCGTTATTTATCCACAGGTTTTTTTCTTAATTTTTGTAATGGCATGTCTTGTTTGGACCATTTCAGGTGCAGGCTTTGGCTGGGGACTTCCGGGCTTCCAGGCGGGGATTGGCCTTGGAGCAGGCTGCGGAATTGGGATCGGATATGGCTACGGAGCAGGCAAGGGCCGTGGCTACGACCGGCTGGGCAGCTACTCCAATGTGGGAGGTGGAGGGACCCGTGTGAGACGGAAAGTATACAACTCGAGGGTAGAGGGAAGCCCTCTGTAAGCTTAGCCATTCTTTAGCCTAAAAGGCTTCAGCTGTTTTGGCGATGCTGTGTTGCACTTCACATCACAATTGATAAGCTGCAGTATTGACCTTCTTTGAACGATGAATGGGTCTTCGTGAGACTTAGGCTACATTGAATTCCCTAATTTTTGTGATGTTCATTTTGTGCAGCGCGGACACAGAGTTAGGACGTATGGTTGCAGATCTCTTCGAGGAGGCCGTTCACGTTGTCGCAGGGCTGGGCCGAAGAAATTAGTGACTTCAACATTCTAACTTTGAAGTAAATATGCAATAGACTTGCTTTGAAAGGGGTTTCCGGGTTCAAGAAAGCTAGTGGCTCATCCAGACAGTGCACTGTACAGCAAGGAAGATTGCATGTGTATCATCAGTTTGGCCTGCCCCTGGAGGCGGTCCGTGCAGAGATGGTAATTAGGCGCATTCGTTCGATTTGTTCTTATCTCCATTGGAAACCTGGAAACTCCCTTTTTTTTTTAATTGCTGAATTTTATTCAAGAATCATGCGCTACAGTTCTCGCCCTTTTGATACTCTTTCCCCCTGTCCTCACCAAAGACCCCATACGACCTGCTCCCTATGCCTGTAAAACGCACCTTTCTATCACCAACTTTCCCTCACATTGTGACGGAGGTAATCAAGCTTCGCTGTGTTCCTGCATCCTAACCTTCATCCATGGGATCCACCTTCGCTGCATCCATGTCCTCCTGAGATCCATTATTGCCAGGTCTGGTCAGACCTTCAAAGGCTGCATCGTTGGCACTGCCGCCTGCAGGCGGTTGGCCTCTTGATTCTTCGATAGGGCCACGCTCTCCACTGCCTGCACTCCGAACCCCTCGACTTTCCAGCCCATCGTCAGCTGCTTCTCGCCCCTGATCACGGTGGTCCCCAATAGAAACATTTGCTGTATGGACAAAGGTGTTCCTTTGTGACTCGTCTTCAGCACCATCATGGGTCCCCTTCCATCCTTCGACATTGGGCTTTTGGACATGACTTCCATTTTGAAGAATCATGTCTGATTCAGTATGCACTCCAGTTCGTTCTTGTACATCGTCAGCTTTGACTGCATGCCCGTGAGAGCTTTCCAGGGCATTTCCCGAAGGGTTGTGCCCATCATGGATTTCTCGAATGGGAATTGCCTGAATATTGGAGAACTGAGGATGCGACTCCATGTCTACATCAAGGGGAAACTGCTCCACCACTATCCGTGGCTGAGGCCCAATGTCGGCTGTTGTCACTGGTGGCATAGTCTCATGTGGTAAATCTGGTTGATTTCCAGCATGATGGGCTGTCCTTGACGGTGAAAGTGCACCTGGAGAACTTGAGTTTAACCGAGATGGAGACAGATAGGCTTCCTCATGAGTTGGAGAGTCGTTTGCAGCTTTTGGAAAATCTGCTGGTTGACGGCCATCGGAAGGTCCTTCTGTGACGCCAACCATGTCGGCAAGAGCAGCATGATGCACCTTGGCAACATCAGGAACTACAGAACCTGACGAACGTGCAGAACCCTGAACATCAGTATGCATTGGTCCTGCTTCAGAGTTTTGAGAAAAGGTGTTGGGAGCTGTGTCGGTATGAACGACATGATTCAACATAGCTGATTCAACGCCATGAGTTTGCCCCCCGGACCGCCGAGCTGGACGAGAAAGGTGTTGGAGCTGCTCCTGAGGTAGAGGAAGCCTTGGACATGGGGCTTTGGAAGGAGGAATCGTTGAGGTCACCAGGAGAAGCTGCCATCCAGGAATAAAAAAAAACGCTCATTTGAAACCTTAAACAGGGGAGGCAGCTTTTCACCAGTCAGGCTTCAACTTCAACAAAAGCAACAAAAAAGCAAAAGCAAAAGCGTGTCTTAAGCTGTTGATTGTAATAATATGTAAGGATCCATCAGTGAGGGATACTAACGAGCAAAAAGGTGATCACACATCGCACTTTGACGCAGTTTGCCCAGTGTCAGGAAAGGTGAATGATAGGGAATGACAGGAATTCGGCACATTTGAGGTAATGAACTCATACCTTTTCAAAAGCAAGGGCCAGTTTGTCAATGGTTGGATATGTAGCCTCCGGACATAGGAGCAACTGTACTTGCAGGCCTCCCGCTTCCCCTGGTGAATACTTGTGAGATCTTGGAGCAAAGCCTTATCTATGCTGAAGTTGAGCAGAACACAAAGAATGGGAATGCAAGAAGCCAACAAATACACAAAGATACTGCGGGAAGAATCTCAGGATATTCCGGTTCGACCTCACACAGCCGTTGAAATGTGAAAGGAGCACCATCTACGAAGGCATCCAGTGCTGCACATAAAATAAATCATTTTGTGCAACGAAATCAGGAGTCGCCCGGGCGAAATTCATGAAGGGCATCCAAAAGAGCAAGTACACAGATCTGGCTTGTAGACTAAGCAAATAATTCTATTTGAAACAACTTAGTGCAACATCCAGTGTCTAAAAGTCAGGGCATTCTGAAAGAAAAAGATAAAGACCATGAGCTTGAAAATCAGTGACGCTCCATCTTAACCACACAACACAAAGTCTGCTACAGGTCCAAGAACATTTTCAATACCAGTGTGCGCGGATGTCTCAAGAACGCTCATCAAGCATTGGGAATAGTTCATCACGGGCATTTGAGCAAACAAGTTGCCGCCATTTACTACTAGACATAGGAGACTTGCCAAAAAGGATGAGCCGTAGGACAACCTTGTTGCAATCGTTCAATAAGCTCTTCAAAGCTTTCTCCTGTCTTCAGAGGCCGCGGTGGTCCGACTTCAATTGCTAGCCTCGCCACATTATACTCAGCAAAGACCTGCAAAACTAAATACAGAGATCAGGCAATGTCTCGCCTTACAATACAGTCATTCGCTCCAAAACAAGACAATGATTTACATGGCAGATTGCCTTCGAGAGGGATACTACTGAAAAATGACTGCAACGAACTGCAAAGCTCATGAAGCTGTTCATTCTCCAACAAGAGGAGGACCTTTCCAGCGATCTAGAGATGAATGGCAAAACACCACCTGGATGGTTCAACATGCCGCAATAACAAGGCATAATCTCGATATGCGTTCAAATTTATTTAATCCACTAACCGTTAGGAGGGCTAAAGTGCAGCAGAACTTCAGGCATATTTGCTGACAGGAGCATCCTGACCAAAGACTTAAAACAATAGGGTGTAGGGCAGGTACAAGGTCCTTGACATTAAGCTCATTAGTCATTCGGTAAATGATTTTCACAATACTATCAGCTATCTCACCAGCTCCAAATCTCCTTTATTGGGCTGCACATACGCTTGGTTACACTTCATTTAACTTCCAAATACTTGAGAGTCATCCAGTGAAAGCCTGTAGAGAATTTAATTTCAATGAACTATTTCTGGAAACCACAGCACACATGCATTCACGCAACTGATCTTCCGAACTAAAAAACCCAAGGTAAATGTTTAGGGTGATAAATCAGTACGAGAGAAAACGTCAGATCGACTGACAATGCAACTCACCTGATGCAAACGAAAAGCCAGCAGCATCTTGAGCTGTCGCCAACTGTGCCTGCAGACGCAACAGAAATCAGATTATCATCAATGGATTGCAAAACACTGTCCGGAACTGCGAATGAGGAAAACGCCCTATTCTTGCTGCTAAGTTCAAGAAATTCCTGTTTGAAAACGTCCAACGCCGGCACAGGCACGAACTACACAAAACTTACCAATAGCTCCCCGTAACCGCAGTTACTTCTAAGATGCTTCTCAATTCAGGAGTGAATTGCCTTGATTGAGGTCCCTGACTGCACGCAGAACAAGTCAAGCGAGATTGAGGTTCAGCAAAGCCGGAACACAAGGTGTAGTGAAATTCCAACTAGCAGTGTGTCGTCGGAAAACAACACTTATCCCAAAGAATAAGCAAAATAACCAGAAATTGAAAACCGAACCTGGATCTGTAGATATTGCAATAAGAGGTCTCCATAGCAAACACATAACCTAATCCACCTTTCTGTCAACATTCGCAGAAGTCAGCCTGTGGCCAATAAACAGGAAAACAGAGAGTATGTTCGCCGACTGTCAATCTGACCTCCACAGCGTTACCTGCAAAAGTAAGACAATGCTTCCGCTCCTGGCAGGCTGGCCGAGTGGTCCTCCATGCCATCCCTGTGTGTACTGAAGCTCCTCATTTTGACAATGATTGCAGCGGCACCAAAGGCAGCAATGGAGAGGCCGAGAGGCAGAGCGAGTGGAGAAAGGTAACCAGAAACCTTCATTCCCGCGCACAGCCAGCCATGTCCTGGTGCTTGCTGCCTGCTCCTGATCCCAGCCCCCCCCTAACCCTGACCCTAGTCCGGTCAGGCAAAGCTAATCAATGGCTTTCCTCCAAGCCTCCTCCCTCGCTCGCTCTGGGAATCATCCAAATGCTTTTCGTGTATAAATAAAAGGTCCTCCCTCCCTCATGAGATTGCTCTCCCCCTCATGAGATTGTGGCTTGACAACAGGGAGTCCTTGTTTTGGTTCTTGTTAGGGATGGATGGCATGAAAATTGCTTTGGCTAGATCCTAGAGCAGTGGCCATTTGTCAAGGTGAGAATGCAGCCATGTTTGCTCTTAGCACTTGTGCAAGCGTTGGCATTGCTTGGTGCAATGGAAGAGTTGCTCAATCGCTGTGTGGCATGAACCAGCCAACAACAACAAGTTGTTGCTAGACAAGTTCATGGTCGCGATAACCATGTTCGTGCACAGCCCAACCTAAAAACCCTAAAAACCCAACGCGTAGAACGCACTTGCCACAACGAGCCTCGACCTTTGAAATTTTTTTGCATAGAGCAGTCCAAATTTTGAAACCGGACGGCTAGCCCATAAAACGACAAGGCGCTATATGCTCACAGTAACTGTTTTACAGTTCCAGTGACGTAACAAGATCTATGTACGGTCCGTACATATACGGCCCAGTATTCCGTACGGTGCAGTATTTGAGGCAGTGTCCGTACAGCGCCTGCCTGCTTTTAGGGTTTGCGGGGGAACCTGGGTGAGCAGAAGCGGAGAGGGACTTTCCGCGCTCGTCGCCTCCATGAACTGACCCGCCAACAGGGCCTTGCGGGGGCATTTAGGAGAGAGAGAGAGAGAGAGAGGGTTTGAGGAGCACTGGAATGCTAACTGTAGGAGAACGTTCAGGCATCTGAATGCTGACAAAGAGCCTTGGGAAAGCGCTAGGAGTTTGCCGCAGCTTGAGTGCTGTTGGGCGTACCGTTTCTGGAAGGACGTGTCTGTAGCTCCTGTATAAGATGATGGATCCGCGCTATGGAGAGGATGTGATTAGTGGATCGAACCCTGCAACGCAACTACGGGATACTGTGAATCGGAAGATCCAGGTAGGAGGATCAGAAAGTAGCAAATCCTTTTATTGTATCGTCTTCACAAGCCAGTCTGTTAGATAAAGGGCTATCAACTTCTTAACCGTACTTTCATGCAAGCTCATGTGCTTCTCTGACTTTGGCTCCTGTTTGTTTAACTTCCTTACTCCTGCTTTCTTGCCTCCCTGCTCTTTCGCCTGCCTCTGCCGTTACTCTCGTCTGCTCCTGTACCTTTTCCCGCTTCTCCTCCTTACTTTTGGATCTGCTCATAATCCTCCTGTCTGCGCTGTAGTTCATTTGCTGAATGCTTGCTTTTGCTGCTCACCGCAATTTGAATGCCAATAGCCCACCGTTTGCCGCGGTTCGTTTCGCATTTTCTCACTTCTGGATGCTTCGTCTCCTCTCCTTGTTAATTGCTGCTTGATGCTTGCCAAAAGCATCTCTTTCCTTGAAATATAGTTTGCCGATGCAAGTAAAGCAATAACACGCAGAATTTGATAAAGAGTCAGCGAAAGTAGTCATCACTTCTTATCTGGTATGTTTGTGAGGATCATAAACGAATAGGAAGGAATTCCTATCTACATTAAGTACTAAGCAAATGCACTTACTATGAACTATTCTCCACGGCAAGCAGTAACTACGTTTATTAGGGACTTTCAGGGGTTTTTAAGGCAGTCATTGCGCGAGCAGTGGACCCAGGCACCTCATTGCTGCTATGCACTGTATATGGATGCGGTCTCATAACTCCTGTACTGCAGTAACTGGCATATTTCTGCCTGCTTGATTATGTCAGTAAGTGGAGTTTGTTGGGTAATCAGCAGAGCACAGGACTACGGATCAGTTTGTTCATACATTGCTTTAGAGCGGCTCTTTTGATTAACTCATCATGCTTGGACATTGGGCATTCTAATTTTGCAGTACTGGCTGGATAAGTCAACGCCCCATCCGACGTACAGATGGATCGGTTCTTTGGTGATTGCCCTCATCTATGCGTTGCGGGTCTATTTCGTTCAAGGGTTCTACATTGTGACGTATGGCTTGGGCATCTTTCTCCTCAATCTGCTTATCGGTTTTCTTTCTCCTCAAGTGGATCCGGAGTTGGAGGGGCCTTCTTTGCCCCAGAAAGGCAGCGATGAGTTCAAGCCCTTCATCAGACGTCTGCCAGAGTTTAAGTTCTGGTGAGTCAAATACGCTAAGGTTTGTCAGAGAGAAATTTCTGTAAGCTGAGTTGCAATGAACTAGCACGTAATGCATTGGAAATACTCCTTTGTACCTCGGTAAACCATCTCTCTTTTTTCTTTCGTTGTCCTATCCATCAGCAGACATGCAAATTGAGCTGCACTGGAGTGAATCCTATGTGGCTATCGAACTGAAATTAGAATTTTTACAGAATGGAAGCATTAGGTCCAAAAGGGTAAGTTTCTATGACCACATGTCTACGTGTCTTGATGTATTTTCTGGAGGTGGGTTTTAGGTACGCGTTGACAAAAGCGGTGGCGGTGGCTTTTGTTCTCACCTTCTTTCCTTTCTTCGACGTCCCAGTTTTCTGGCCCATCCTGTTAGTTTATTGGTTTACACTCTTTGTTCTTACAATGAAGCGCCAAATACGGCATATGATCAAGTACAAGTACATCCCCTTCTCCTTTGGAAAGCAGGTGAATGTCCATCAAACCCTGAACTTCACGTCCTCAAACTTGTGTATTTTGGCTCGTGGGCCATTTTCTTGTTTTCCTACATAAGGGATAGGTTCTTATGTTCATGCAGCCTGACCATACTTCTGAATTGTCGTCTAGATTGATGAAGCACTGTTTCTTTAACCTTTTGGAATTTACACTTGGCTATAGTAGGGAGTCGTGATTCAATGAAGTGCCTTTTTTCTGGATTGCTGCACGGTCACACATGGTAATTGCATATCGAATCATTTGTGATGCCATAGAGAGGTAAACTTGAACTGGTGCAACTATTAGGGAGAACATAAGGTTTCTACCTGTTACGAACTAAGGTTTTGCGGGTTTTCACGAGTAGACGATTCGTGCTAGTCAAGGCATTTGGGTGCAATTCACCCCATAATAGGATTCTGGTTTGTGCCAGTTTCCACCTAAGCGGATTCAGCTTAATCCTTAGTTCCCATCGCTACTGGGCGTATAGTTTTCTTTCTGACCTTTCCCTATTTTAGTTACAGTAATTCTATTACACTTCGATATTTAATGAATAGACTTGACGCAAGGGATAGTAAGCACTAGATTAGTAACACATGAAATTACGGAGGCTACTTACAGAGTGATGGCACTAAATGCTTAATAGAGCCCCTCGTCAATCATGCAATGATTTATATTGCCTTCATATGTAGCATTCCTCTTATGTTTTAAATTCAAATGAGCTCGCTCTCATTCAAAATATGTGAGATTCTCTCTGCTTCCCCAAATTTTGGGGTCCAGGTTCCACGCTTCCGCTCCTTAGACGTACAGAAACAGCTACTTAGCGGATATAATGGACCCGGATTGAGAGTGGCAAAAAACAGGAAAGGAGACTCCACAGCGAGCCCTTCGAAATCATTTTATGGCGTGCCTCTGCAACTTTTATCAAATATGAACCTTCATGGACAGGAGTTAGGGGAGGAGAGGAGAAGAGGAAGGGCAAAAATGGAGTTGCCCAGATTTATTCAACTTATGCTTTCGTTAACAAAGCAGCTAAGTTCACGCCAGAACAAATACGTTAGGATGGGCACTTGTTTCACATGTAATTTAGGTTCAGCAGTTAAGTGGTGGGATTATCAAGGACGGAAAGGCAAGGAAAATGGAATTAGTGGCAGGTTCTTTGTAAAAGAGGAAAGGCTGTCGCCGTTTATATACGCCTGTTCATAGCTTTAGAAAGAACATGAAGGTTGGAGAAAAGCTCTGTAAAGTACTGCGCGGTGCCCTTAAGTGTGGCCATGTAATTCCTCTTTACAATGCAGTCTTGTAGCATCCCGTTGACTTACTTGAACGTGAATACGAGCTGTAATGAACTTCAGGAAAATGTAAATTACAGCTAGGTTGATTACTTACGCTTATACAGCTGAGTAAATGTCAAATCTTACTTGGAAAGATTCAGTTGATATCGATTTGCTCGTCGACCACTAGTCAGTGTGCTGATTGCGTAACATGTCACATTTTTGTGCTCGTGCTTGGCTTGGGTTTTGTGTATTTTCTTGAAACATTTTGATGACTTTGCGTCTACGCAGACCCTTTTTGTCTCTCTGATTTTGATCTGTGCGACCACCTGATCACAGCTTCTTTGATTAGCTTCTGCGTTAGTCGGAGTTTTGGAAGAGAAAGATGAACATATTCTTTTCCGCGCCAGTCACATTCAGACATGGATTAGGCATTCATGGACTTACTTTTTTTGTGTTATCTGTTTGAAAGTCCCGAAATTCCTCATTAGCTGCATTGCTCATCTCATAGAGTATTTTTTCTAGGAAATTGTCGCCTGCTATTCTTCAATTGGCAGATAATCTCTTGTTTTGTTTTTTCCTCCTGCCTTGCTGGAAGTTGGGGTACCTGGATTTGAGTCATGTCTCTGCAGTTCACAACTGTTATCCTTAGTTGCAGGTTACATACATAGTAGCTTACCCTACTACTGATGGTGGGAGTGGAAGTTGCATCTTGAAGGGAGAGGATGGCGAGGAATCCAATGCCAATGTCGCTCAATGTCATCGTGTGTTGGGTTGGGCTTCTTGCAGAAGTATAAGGGAAAGAAGGCGGTGCCTTCGGGAGATGGAAAAGCAAGTTCGTCTAAAGACTAGCGGAACACTAGCGGGTAGTCCATTATTTGCTCACAGCCGGAGGATGGCGGGCGGGGGTGGGGGGAGGGGGAGAGGGGCCCTTTTGCTGAGGATGGAACTTCGGTGGTAGGTTCTGTAAAGCCCTTTGACTGTAGGACCAGTTTGTGACCCATTAGACCACGAAGAGGCGTTGTTTCAATTGTTGGATTTGCGGATTTCTCTGGGGTAGTGAAAAAAGCTTTCTTTTGTAATTGTAGGTAGAGAGCCCTTCTTCACATATGTGGCAAGTCACCCCTTGCAGATGACTGAGCTGCGTGTGGCACGTCTCTCCCTTTATGTCCGCCTTGTTGCGTGTGGCCTTCCTTTTAGATGGTCCTTTCAAGGACGTTTTTGGGAAAATATTTTCCGAGCTATGGTGCTTCCGAGCAGTTGGAAACTTTCTTTGCTCAAATAATGCGACGTCTCAACCTTGCAAATTGCGTTGGAAACATGCCGGGTGGATCTGGAGTGGGGGGGAGAGAGGGGAGGGAGTGAGAGAGGGGGAGGGAGTTGAGAGGGAGAGGTTGGGAGGAGAGGAGAGGGAGAGGGGGGGGAGAGGAGAGGGAGTGGGGGGGGAGGAGAGGGAGAGGGAGAGGGAGAGGGGGAGAGAAGAGATTGAGGGTGGGGAGGTACGGGCGGCCGGAAACGTCAATGCCTGCAACGTAAACGGTGGTAGTTATTTTCAAAGTGGAAAAACTTGCAAGATTGAGATGCCGTGATTTGAAATTTCTAGCTTGCAAATGCGGTTTAGTTGCTGTGTACCGCATGAATTCTTGGGACACTCCTCTTTCTTCCTTAAAAAAAAAAACCCATCTAAATTTGTAAAGGTGTGCTTTATGGAGAGCAGAGGATGTATGTCAATTCTTTGGTCCCTTTGAATGTTAAATCCGAGTCCCATGCATTGGATTTAACATTCCAAGGGACCAAGGTAATGAATGGACCGGACACTCAAATTTGACTCAAACTCTGTACGAATTGGAGTACTTTCTAACTGTTTAGGGTTTTTTAGGGTTTTAGACTTTCCCGTCTGCCCATCCGTTGTTGGTCCATTGACAGTTGGAAATGTGCACTGAGTATACAGCATAACTGTTTGAGAAGATTGAGAAGATGTCAACTAGCCATAAGTTAATTCCTATCTTAGTCCTTTGTTTAGGTGTCTCCAGAACATACAAAACCCCATTTTCCATGAATGTCTGTATTAGGGGCTAATAAAAATGCTAAAAAACTCCTCGGTTTTTAGGGTTTTTAGGGTTTTTAGGGTTTTAAGGGCAGATCTGCCACGTTTCGCTGAACCTCGAACGGATCTGGTGTCATAGTCATGGCTTGTCACGTTAACAACATTCTTTCTCCTTGTAGCAAACCACTGTCCCGTGTGCAGTCGCCCAAACACGACAAAAATCAAGGGCCACGTCGCCGCCTCCTCGAGTCCATGCACTTGAAATCAACCCAACAAAACATGCAACGCCAATGTTCCCATGCACAATGTCATGGGCACATGGACATGCACATAAATTCTCTAGGCCTCGATTCGCTGCCACGTCACATGCATGCAGGAAGCCACCGCCACGTAGGCATATTTCTGCAAATCAAGATGCGCCACGTGGCAGACAACATGGCCGGAGTTAAGCCGCGGAAACCTGCCGTTCCGCAGAACAGAATGGCGCCATCCCTCCAAAAATAGTGTACTGCAGAGCGGCCGACGGCAAAGTGGGGGAGGGAGGGAGGGAGGGAGGGAGGGAAAGCGACGATGGCAGGATGTTTTTTCATTCTTGTTTTAGGGTTGGTGTTGGTGACTGGAGCGTTTTCTACGGGTGAGAAAGAGTTTGTCGCCCCTCAGCCTTCGGAGATAGCGAAGGGATCTGGGGGTTCCGTGCGCGTCTGGAGTGAAAGTTTCAGTCAGATTCAGGTGCAGCTAACACTAGTTCGAAATGTTATTCCATCCTTCTTTTGTGTTTCTGCAAATTTTCCTTCCTGGAAGAATAATTTTTTTTTTAACGCTAAAATTATTTGTGAGAGTGATGGGGTGTGGAAATTAAGGACGCCCATCTTGGCGCTGCAATCATCACCGTAGAGCCACGCTCTCTCGCTCTCCCGGAGTACACTGCCTCTTCCACTCTCGCCTACGTGCTGCGCGGAAAAGCATGCGTCGGCCTGATCACCCCTGTCGGCATTCCCACCTCCGTCAGGTCCTCGGCTCCGCTCTCTTCACTCCCACCATCTCAGGCCATGCACGTCCATGCATACACATGCATGTTGATTCATCTTGCATCATCCATCTCAACTTGTTCTCATGTCTGCGTGTATGCACTTGTCTTACATGACATGGCCATGCATGGTGATGCATGTCACAAAGCCATGGCGGCATGGGGGGGGGGGCGTTACAGGCACATCTCGGAGGGCGACGCGTGGGCCATCCCGGGCGGCTGGGTGCGGTGGATTTGGAACTACGACCAGGTGCAGCCCCTCGCGCTGGTCGCCGTCGCGGACACTTCGTATGGGCCAAAGCGCGGCGCGTACACGCCCTTCCACCTCATTGGCGCGCAGAAGAAGGAGACTGGAGGGCTCATTCACGGATTCAGGTCAGTGTTATAGAAGTATTTTTGGAGCAGGGTGGACGAGAATCGTTTGTTTTGTTCGGTTTCAGGTTTGACAATAACGCAAAATCGTTGAATTTGCAAGGTCATTGGAAGAGTTGATCTTGTGGGATGTACTGCAGCAAGGAGATTCTCGCGCATGCGTGGAATGTGGAGGAGGAGGATGTTGAAAAGCTTCTGGCGGGTCAAAAGGAAGCAGGCTTTGTCAAGTTGGAGGTGAAGCCGAACTTGCTGTTTCCCTGTCATGTTATTTTAGTGTCCGAGTTCTTAACTCGTCATTGAAACATGCTGCATAGATAATTGTGATAGTTTTTATATAATTTGAACATAAGCAGCTACAAATCGTTCAGCCTACTGTTCACAATCATAGGCTTCCAGTCTCCAAAATTGCAAAACGGTATACTCTTCAATTAATTCTGAGGTGAGCGTTTCCCTCAAATTCAATGCTGAGCAATATTTGTGCATATTACGAACCGTTTGCAGGAGGAGCCAGACTTTGTGAAGGCCTTGCAAGAGAACAGTTGGTTTGGCGATTTTGCGTACAATTTGCTTAAGTCTGAGCCCGAGCTGCGAGTGAAGAACGGAGGGACTCTCTCTCTCCTCAACGCCTTCAAGCTGCCCGTCTTGAAGCAGCTAAATCTCGCCTTGGGATTGATCCGTTTACAGGTATTGCCACTTCCCCCCTTTGAAATGTAGAAGTTGAAAATGTACTGTATTAGATTCTGATTATGATTTTTCCTGGCAGTGTTTGACCTCATAATGGTTATTTTGCTGTGGTGGCGGCAGCCTGGCGCACTGCTCGCCCCTCATTACGTGGCGAATGCTCCGCGTTTCATGTACGTTCTCACGGGAAAGGGACACGTGGAAATTGCTCATCCCGATGGACGTGTTGCTCTTCGTACCGATTTACAGGAGGGCGATGCTGTCGTCATCCCCTCGGGCTTCCCTGTTGCGCAGGTGAAGGAAAATCACTCATTCTCCACTTCGTCACAAAGCTCTTGTACTGTTCCCACTGCATATATGCTTCTCCTCTTTACGAATGTTTGCGCATTCCGACACACGGTTTTGTTTTGTTTTCTTGTCAATTTTTTTGTTAAAAAACGTTGACCATAACCCTCACCCTCACCCTCACCCTCACCCTCCCTACCCCTCCCCCCTCCCCTCCCTCCCCCTCCCCTCCCCTCCCCCTCCCCTCCCCTCCCCCTCCCCCTCCTCCCCTCCTCCCCTCCCCTCCCCTCCCCTCCCCTCCCCTCCCTCCCCCTCCCCTCCCTCCCCTCCCCCTCCCCTCCCCTCCCCCCTCCCCTCCCCCTCCTCCCCTCCCTCCCCTCCCCTCCTCCTCCCTCCCCTCCCCCCCTCCCCTCCCCTCCCTCCCCTCCCCTCCCCTCCCCCTCCCCTCCCCTCCCCTCCCTCCCCTCCCCTCACCTCCCACTCCTCCCCCCTCCCCCTCCCCTCCCCCTCCCCTCCTCCCCTCCCCTCCCCTCCCCCCTCCCCCCTCCCCTCCTCCTCCTCCACTCCCTCCTCCCCCTCCCCTCCCCTCCCCTCCCCCCTCCCCTCCTCCTCCCCTCCTCCCCTCTCCCTCCCCCTCCCCCTCCTCCCCTCCCCCCTCCCCTCCTCCTCCCCCTCACCCCCTCCCCTCCCCCTCCCCTCCCCCTCCCCTCCCTCCCCTCCCCCTCCTCCCCTCCCCTCCCTCCCCTCCCCTCCCCTCCCCTCCCCTCCTCCTCCCCTCCCCCTCCTCCCCTCCCCTCCTCCCCCTCCCCTCCCCTCCCCCTCCCCTCCCCTCCCCTCCCCTCCCTCACCTCCCTCCCCTCCCCTCCCCCTCCTCCCCTCCCCTCCCCCTCCCCTCCCCCTCCCCTCCCCTCCCCTCCCTCCCCTTCCCCTCCCCTCCCCTCACCCTCACCCTGTGTCTTATCCTCTCCTCGTTGCAGCGTGCCGATGAGAATGAGCCGTTCGAGTTCCTTGTGTTCGCCGGGTCGTCCCTTCCCGTCCCCGCCTTCCTCGCGGGGGCGAACTCCCTCTACAAGGCGCTGCCCCTCAAGGGGGCCGCCGCCGCCTTCAACGTCGACGACGAGCTCGAACAGAAATTTCGTTCCAGGAGGACTCGCGATGTGGCCATTTTCCCGCCGCGGGGGAAAGAGGGCCACAGTGGGCTCTTTGAGTGGGCTGTAAATCACATGCCGAGTGGTTTCCAGGTATGCTGGAGTTGTTAAGATGATGCGGTTGGTTAGGTTAAGTGCTTAAAAGATGAGGTTTCTGGTTTTCTGGGTTTGATTGTGTGCTAATTGTGTGCATGCGGTGAAGGAGGACGCAGAGAAGTCCTTGAAGGAGGAGTTTGGTATTCGCCTGCCTTCAAGTGGTGCAGATTAGAGAATAGCCCCTTCTTTAAGGAGCAGACGCAAAGTCACCGCCTCTGCATGCATGCGGTTGAACGAGTCGTTTTTTGGACAGTTTTGGTCAACTTTCGGAGCTTTGTAGTTCTTTCCGTTCTAGGGTTCAGCGACAAGTATATTTCTACCGGATGCTTGTACAGTAACGACTGTATAGTACATGGCGGATGGGATTTGAATTGCGATTTTGAATCCCGACGTTGAGATCGTTTTGCATTTGTTGCTGTGCTTGATGGGTCCTCCCCATGTAATGAACTTGTTTTTTTCGTGTCCACTTTACATTGCTTGTTTTGAATAAGTTGTGCTGCAAGAAAAGCAAGTGGGGGAATCGCTCGTTTGAGGCAGACGAGTCTTTTTAGTGTTGGGGATAGTCGTACACATGTTCCCTAATGCTCCTGTTGTATGTACATGCATACGCTCCGAAAGGGTCGTGAAAAAATTCCGAATGCTAAGCTTAGAATTGGCGCAAGAAATGTGTATAGGAGTAAAGTCTTTGCTTACATTGTAGCCAATCAAGCACAAATCATTCATTCATTCATTCATGGACAAATTCAACATGGATAAACCACGAGGAAAGGTCACAAAGGTCCCAAAGCCGAATGAAAAACCCTACGAGCTGAAATCTGCTCCTATGATAGCCCATCCCTATGCTCACTCTTTTCCCGTGTGCAAACTTGCAACGCAATGTACTTCAAGACTGGAACAATCTGCAAAGAACCCATCAGCCCTAAAGCCCCACGAGGGCTCTCACTAGCTCCCTAGGCCCATGGCGCGCCAAGCTTCACCTCACCTCACCTCTCATGTCTCGCCGCCCAACAACAATAACAACATCGAGGAGCGCCGATCGACCGGCCGGCGCGGAAAGCCGTCGTCTTCGGTAACCGCGGCCGACCGCGCCGACCGATCTCTCGTCAGCACCCTGCCGCGCCACGTGGCAGGCGGTCCCGCGCGGCCTCCAACGGATTCAATTCGCGGCGACGGTCGGTCGCGAACGGCCGGTGGCGTCGGTAGTCGTACGGGAAAAAGTTTACACGTGGTGTCGTTTCATTCGTTACCAAATATTTTGCGCGTGTGTCAGAGAATTTTCATTCGCTCCGGGCGGCCCGCGGCTCCCTGCTCTGCTCGCCGCGGAGGGCCCTCGGCCACAGCGCGCCGAGCGCGATCGGCGGCCGCCGCGGACATAATATGAAGGCGGCCGCGCGGGAAAGGAGAGAGAGGGAAGGCGAGTGAGAGAGGGAAGGAGGGAGAGAGAGAGAGAGGGAGGGAGAGTGAGAGAGGTAGGAAGGGGGAGAGATAGAGGAAGGGAGGGAGGGAGGGAGGGAGGCCGCCACCCATTCGTATCATCCGCCATGGATTCTGCACTTCTGCAGCTGCTTATTCTCCTCTCGGTTTCCGTGTGCAGGTGAGGTTGACATTAATGTTGGGGAGATGAGAGAAAAATCGAGAGGGAGGGATCAATTTCATATTACGCAATAGTATTTTTTTTTATTAAATCATAAGTTTCTGACAAGTATTCCCTACTCCCTGCAGCAGCCATGGCCGGGGAATTCCTGCTGAAATTCCGCAGCGTCTGCTGAACGCCACTCTCGCCAACCAAGTCGTCCGCGCTACCGCCACCACGCCGACAATTGTATTCGACGCTGGCGACCCTGCAAGTGTGCACATTTCGGGCAGCTCTGTCACGATCACTCTCACGCAAACCTCCAGTAAGCAGCCCTCCCTGCCTCCTCTCCGCCAGAGAGAGAGAGAAAGAGAGAGGGGGAAGAGTGAAGCTTGGAAAGTATCATCATGCACAGAGAGGGGAGAGAGAAGAGCAGCAGAGTTGAATGCAATGTGAAGCTTTCTTTGACGTGGAATGTATGGGAGGGTGCCAGCTGGAAGGACCCGCACGAGCGTGAGGTACCCGCCCGGGACCACTCTCTCTGCGAGCGTGAAGTGCCCCGCAGGGGATACAAGGTGAGAGAGACTGTATGACTATTTACTGGTGTGGGGAAATCTTACGAATGTTGAAAAGGTATGTTAAGCGTGATTGGTTTAGGTTATGCGTTGTTTCATTCACTACTGAGCGGGCCCACCTGTCTTTGCAGCGGCTTGGTATCGTCGCTATACCTTTCTTACTTGGAGGGGAGCAAGCAGGACGAGATAGACTTCGAGTGGTTGGGGAATGCTAAAACTTCCGTACAGCTCAACTACTATGTCAATGGGTAGGCCAAACCTCATCCTCCTCCCTCCCACTCTCGGCTCTCGGCCTCCTCTCACTCTGCTTCCATCTGCCCTTCCCCATCATTTCCTTGGGTTGCCGTTGGGCTGCAGGGTGGGGGGCCATGAGAAGATTGTGCCTCTCGGCTTCGACTGCTCCGCAGCATTTCACACATACACCATCTACTACGGCACGGACCGGCTCACGTGAGACTTCCCCCCTGCACCAGTGTGAAGAGGGAGGTGGAGTGGGAGTGGGAGAGGAGAGGGAGAGGAGAGGGAGAGGAGAGGGAGAAGAGAGGAGGAGAGAGAGAGAGAGAGAAAGAGGAGAGAGATAGAGGGCAGCAATGGAGGATAGGCTGATTGAAGCCGTATTGGAAGGGAGGGTGCAGGTGGTGGGTTGACGGCAAGCAGGTGTACCAGGTGATGGCGGTAACGGGACAGCCCTTCCCGACGCAGTCAATGTATTTCTATGAGAGCATCTGGGATGCCTCCGCCATCAATGGCGGGAGCTGGGCAGGCACGGCCAAGTGGACGGCGCCATCCTACACGGTGTCATACAATAGCTTTTCCGCGACTTGATCGCTCTATTTATTTCGGCATTCTTTTGTGCGATGCAGGTCGTGAGGTGCAGCATGCTCCTTGGCAAGGCGGAATCAGTGATAGTTCTTTGGGGTGACTTAGCTTCTCGGGCTTTGTAAATCTTTAATAATTTGTCGTGGGCAACAGGCAGGATAAGCTTCAGAGGGATGCTCCGTGTTGTACAAGTATTTATGTAAAAACGAAACAAATGGACATGGCTGGTCTATCCCTTACAATGTCGATGTCCTTCTTATGTGTATTCCAGTGGTTTT
>CM074817.1:2008254-2025754 GCA_037447605.1 Zygnema circumcarinatum
CCCCCCCCCCCCCCCCTCCTCTCTCACACCTTAGACCTCTACTATTCATCTGCAATTTGAAGGGTTGCATGTAAGCCCGCGCACCTTTCATAGGGGGCGGAAGACAAAATCGGTCGGGAGGAGCGATGACCATTATGATCTCAGGAACTCCCAAACGCCCAACGCCGGAGTGCTGTCCATAAATGGGCTCGTGCAGATTGAAGGATATATCGTTAGGTACAAATGGTATAGTGCTCGGAAAAGGAACATCTTCACTATTTTCAGAATTTGAAGTTTCGTCTGCGGGATATGTCATCTCTTGCAGCCAGACTTCTGTAAGTTCACAGTGGCCAAAATGTACATTGAAAGGAGGCATCCTGAAGAGCCTCATCAAATCCCAACTTGCCGGCTTTCTGCTGTTCAACATTTTCAGATGGCCCTCCGGGAACGCCGTATTTCCTGGCTTAAACACAGGCCGTAGTTTATTTCTTGGATGCAGGTAATAGGGAATCAGAATGTAGTCATAATGTGGAGAAGGTCTGCCATTGCACGCCTCCTCAACTTTCTGAGAGTTTCCGCGCGATTCCTCGTCTGGGTTTTCGCCCCCTGCAACTATATGATCCGTATCCACAGCCATTCTAGAAAATCAATTCTGTAGGTCAGGAAATCAGTTGTCCCGACTACTCTGAAAATACCCCTCTACTCTGCTTTTATCGTCTCTCCTCTCCTCCAATTGGCCCCTCAATAAGTCTGCTAGAAGGAAAGTCGAATTGCCTTCTCCACCTACTTTCCTGTTCCGTTTTCCTAATACTACATAAAAAACATTCAAATTGGAACCCCTTCTCCTCACACGTTCAGTACGAGGAGGATACCAACCACACTCTTGTGAATTGTCAACAAAAGCCTCCTGAATTCGCAATCAACACCTCAAAATATCGCCATTGTTTCTCCACACAACTCTAAACAAAGGTCAACATTCTACACCTCACTCTCCCCTCCCCTCGCTCCTCTCCTACCCTCCCCCCCTTCACTTCTTGTCGGACGCCTTCCCCCCTCCTTCCCCCGTAGTCGACGACTCCGCCTCGTCTCCTTCCTTCACAGGCGCCTTCCCCTCCCCACCATCTCCCCCCTCTGTCCCCTCCTCCTTTCCCTCCCCCTCTCCCGTTCCTCCTCCCTCTCCCCCTGCCGCTCCCTCTCTCTCTAACCCTCCCTGCCCCTCTCCGTCTCCCTCCCCTCTCCCCTTCCCCGCGTCCCTCTCCCTCGCCTCCCTCTCCTTGAGCGCCGCGTAGTACTGTTCCGGCACCGGCCAGCCGTAGGAGGTGACGGTGAGCGCCGCCACGAGGAAGGCGAGCACAACCAGTACGGTCAGTGCCTCCGCCATGGCAGCATCCCCCGCACGTGCGGCGCCCCTTCCCCTTGTCAGAGAAAATCAAAAACCACTGTCCTCGGGTCGACCTTATAAAGCGGTCGCCGTAACCCGTTCCGTGTACACAGTTAGACTGAACTAGCGTGGGATTCAACAGTTCTATGTGGGGAACCAACGTTTACATGTTCGGGGTCAAGACGTGGCAGGTTTTTCCCGTACAGTTACTTGACGTGGCAGAATTTGGAAGCGCTAAAATGTCGGTGGCCATGCAGCGGCACGTGCTGGAGACTGCCACGTGTGAGTCGTTGACACGTTTGCACGATTGAGACGGCGCCACGTTGCGGTTATCGCTGGATCTGGTCGGCACGCGTGTGGAAATCGACCGTGGGGGCGCCACGTGGGCAGAAGCTATCCGCGGGCAGCGTACGAACAAGACGTGGCCGCCTCTCCGCCGCGGCGCTTCCCGGAGTGTACGAACGTACGGCCATACTAAAATATGGTACAGTAGAACCCCCTAATATTTTCGCCATGGTTTCAGCAAATATGGGGGCGAAAATCTTGGAATTTGCAATATATGGGATTCCGTGTTAACAAGAGGGCAGTATGATGTTAGAGTCCGGCCTACGGCCGTACTGTTTCCCTCTGTACGGAATCGCATGGCCGCCCGACGAGCTCTATTGGTGCCGTACATTTACCTACACGAGTTCCTATTGGTGCCGTACTTTACCGTACGATTTAGAGATGTTTACCGTACTTACCGTACAGCGGAATAGCGTGACCCATGTTTGAAATTTGTTGTGTTCAACAGATGTTGTATTGTAAATTAGGTCAGGTTAGGTTAACACCCCTAATATATTAACACAGACTTACCGTACAAAAAGTGGTTTTGGCAAAATCGGGGCGAATTTCTTGGGGATGCACTGTACAGGGTGGAAAATATTGGAAAATGATACAGCGGCCCCACTTTTTGGATATCGGCGCCCCCTTTTGGGAAAAAATGTACTTTTTTTGGCTAATCAGCCCCCCCCTTGGATCTTTCGGGAGGAGAGATCTTGTAGACAATCGGACCCCGCGCCTCGCGCGCAGGATCCGACCGTGCACCGACGTACGGCGCCGCGCATCGCGGCGTGGCCCGCGAGATGCGGCGAGCCTACGGAAAAGTTGTCCTCACCTGACCCGTTTGGGTCAGAGGTTGCCACGTGGCAGTCTGCCACTGACAGCCCTGCTGCCGGTCTCCCATGCCGATACAGTGGACCCCCATAATATTTTCCACCTTGTACAGTGCGTCCCCAAGAAATTCGCCCCGATTTTGCCGAAACCACCTTTTTGTACGGTAACTCAATGTTAACGTATTAGGGGTGTTAACCTAACCTGACCTATTCCCCAATACAAAATCTGTTAATCGAAACGGATTTCAAACATGGGTCACGCTTTTACGCTGTACGGTAAGTACGAATAAAATCTCTAAGTCATACGGTATACGTACGAAACCAATAGGAGCTCGTGTATCTAAATCACAATACGATACGATACGATACATACGAACAGACATGAACTCTAACATAATACCGCTCGCCTATTGGTAACACGGACTATATATTTTCAAATTACAATATTTTCGCCCAGTATTTGCCGAAACCATGGCGAAAATATTATGGGGGTCCACTGTATCGGCATGGGGGACCGGCAACAGGGCTGTCCAATGGCAGATTGCCACGTGGCAACCTCTGACCCAAACGGGTCAGGTGAGGACAACTTTTCCGTAGGCTCGCCGCATCTCGCGGGCCACGCCGCGATGCGCGGCGCCGTACGTCGGTGCACGGTCGGATCCTGCGCGCGAGGCGCGGGGTCCGATTGTCTACAAGATCTCTGCTCCCGAAAGATCCAAGGGGGGGGGGGTGATTAGCCAAAAAAAAAAGTACATTTTTTCCCAAAAGGGGGCGCCGATATCCAAAAAGTGGGGCCGCTGTATCATTTTCCAAAATATTAGGGGGGGTCTACTGTACGAGATATAAGTACGGATATGTAGGGTGATGTCAGCGGTACGGCATTTGGAACTGGAAAAAGGTACTTTCAGAATGAGGCATGTACGATGGGACGGACTCGTTGACGTCATCCGTACGGCGATAGGAAGTGTAGGGAACTTGAAGCGAGAGTTGGAGCTTTTCTTTGGACCTTGGGGCGGTTCCACTTGCGGGCGGTCTGATTCTGGTCTGCCAGGCTGTCCTGATGCAGTGCGTGGGTTGGCACGGCCTTGCGAGACCAATGCCAATTCATTTTGGGAGGATGTGGCAGGGATCTCACGAATGGCAATGATGCCATCAGATGTTACATGAACAAAAGCAGCCTCATGGGAAACCACGAGGAACTGGCCAAAAAGAAAAAGAGACAGCATCGAGCCATCTCCAACATAGAGCATGAAGGCACTGAGGGCTGAGCACTTAGAGCCATAGACTGCCAGCACTCTAGTCAGCTAAGATTTGGCTAAAGCTACGGCTAACAAGGAAACCTGCGCTCCTCCGGCCATGGCTGCGGCCCCTCCTCCTCCAACTCCTCTATCACTCGCCACGTGGCGCTGACAAGACGCCCACTCCTTTGCCCTATGTCCTGCCACGTGTCGCATGTCCCTGCGCCGAATTTTCGGCCCTTTTTTTAGGGTTTGAACTTTTCTCGTCTTTCTGAAATGTTTCGAGTGTCTACATTTTCCGGGGTTTCTATGGAATCGAGGAGTTTGACAGGCTTATGTGATAGTGGTTTTAGGACTTGTAGGGCTTTGAAGACATTTAGGGTTTGTGTGAGAGCGGGAGGGAGAGAGTATCGGCGAGTGGGAGACTCGGACCTGCTTGTCTCCCCCCTTAGTTTTGGCACCATGACTTTCGGCGAGGGCACCAGGTGAGGGAAACCCTAATTTCTGAACCCTAACCCCTTCTCCCTGTTTCTTAACTCTGAACCCTGAATTGCTAACCCGGAACTTCAACCTTAAAGCCTGAACCCTGAACCATATGCCGGGAGCCCTACAGCCTAAAGCCCGGAGTCCTGGACACTTAATCCTTGCATTAGCCTAAATCTCCAATACTTGAACTTCCAACATTTCCGAACGTACAAAATTTTCGAATTTCACAGTTCTATTTCACTCGGAAGCTTAAAAACCCAAATTATGCGGACGCCCTAAACTCAGAAGGTCGAAGTATCCTACTGCTGTCTCTCCACACTTCTCCCCTCTCTCGCCTTTTCTCTCTCTCCCTACACCTATCCTCCCCCTCCCTCTTTTTCTGCCTCATCTCTCTCACCCACTCTCTTTTATGTTCCTCCACCCCACCTCGCTCTCTCCCTCCCTTTGTCTTTCTCCCCCGGCCACTCCCCTCTCTCTCTCCCTTTCTCTCTGCCCCTCCGCCACTCCCCTCTCGCTTCCTCCCTCACTCTCTCTCTCTCTTCCCAACGCCCGCCTCCCTCTCCTCCCCCCGCCACTCCCCTTTTCGCAGCTATTCTGAAGCCTGCGGCCTTCTCAGCCGAGCAGCGGATGCTGGCATCAATCTTTTTGATTCTGCAGAAATGTATCCGGTTCCACAACGTGCAGAAACTCAAGTAAGGTCCTCGTTTTATTCGTTCGTTTCGTTCTATTTTGTTTCTCCTTTGTGCCATTTTTGCTATTATTTTGTATTGATCGAATGAAGATGACTGCATGCTCACGGCTTCAAGCAACAGGCGAAGGCTAAGGTTAACTCTTCGCCTATTAGGCCACTAACAAACCGGAAACCGCATTTAACTTCAAAAAGACGGCAAACATAATGCTTTTGCATCACCATCGCGAGAAAAATGCCAATTCCTCTCATTTGCAACCTATTGATAATTTTTCTTAAAGATTCGAGGAATTTCAGAATCCTCTGAATACCTCAAGATTTGACACCGCAAAAATATTAAATTTGAGGGCCATGTTTGAGGATGCAGGGTCGTTCTGAAGAATATTTGGGACGTTGGCTTCGAAGTTGTAAAGTCCCCCGTGATCGACTTGTGATCGCGACAAAGGTGTGGAGAGACGTGCCCTAACTTAGTCTTCAGTTTTCAGTACTTTACTAAACTAATATCTGACTTGACGATGTGCTTATAACCGTGTCTTTCTGCTCGCCTCACACCTCAGCGAGCACGATTGTTCCACTACTCTCCCTTACACTTGAAACCCTCAGCTGTAGAAACCCTTCGGAAACCCTAAATTACTCAATGACATTCTGAAACCCTGAAACGCCGGCGAACTTTGAAAACCCTAAATGACCATGAAGGTGAAAATCGAGTGCACTTTGTGACGTGACAGAGGGAGGAAGGTGGCTGGGCCCTCAGGGGAGATGACGTGGCTTCGTGGCGGCCCGCCAGCTGTCGACGCAGCAAACATCACAGCTGCCATCGATGGCAGTTTGAAGCGGCTGAGCGTTGACTTTGTTGACCTCTATCAGATCCACTGGCCCGACCGGTACGTGCCTATGTTCGGAGAGGTGGACTACGACTGCAGGCGGATCTATGCTTCAGTTCCGTTAGAGGAGCAGTTGGAGGCGCTCTCGAAAGCGGTGGAGAAGGGTGAGGGGGCGCCACTCTCTTTGAGAACTGCTTTTCGGAATGAAGAGGGAATAGGTTTACCAGGGGCTGTTTGGTTGATACTCTTTTCGGGATTCTGGATTGTTTAGGGTGTGATCAGAGGGTATTGGGGGGTGGAGATTTGAGTTGATTGCCAAAAGGAATTGTTCACTCAGAGGGGAGTTGCTTTAAGGCATTGTTTTTGGGTGACTTTTTTTAGCTGGGGGGGAAAGAAAGGAGAGAGAAAGTGGTGTAGGGGTAGGGAGAGAGAGGGAGCGAGAGAGAGAGAAGAGAGATGGCTGGTAAATTGGACTATGACAGTGAGTCCATGCATGCATGTGGCAGGCAAGGTCCGATACATCGGTGTGAGCAATGAGACTCCATGGGGCCTAATGGAGCTCTGCCACCTGGCAGCAGCCTCTTCTCATCTGAAGAAGATCGTTTCGATACAAAACGCATATTCCCTGTTGTGCCGTACATTTGACCATGGCTTAACGGAATGTTGCCATAGAAATACCGTGAGCTTGCTCGCATATAGCCCCCTGGCTATGGGCCTGCTCACTGGAAAGTATTACCACCCGGGAGGGGGAGGGAGGTCTGCTCGATTGAACAAGTATCGGGGGAGGTATGCGGAGGCAGAAGGGCGGTATCCAATACATAACTTTAGGGTTCAGGGAGCCGTACAGGAGTATGTGAGAATAGCGCAGAAGTATGGCATGAAGCCGAGCTCCTTAGCTCTCAGTTTTGTGATGAGGCATCCATTGGCAGCAAGCGCTATTGTTGGGGCTACGGACGTAGGGCAGCTGGAGGAGCTTCTAGAAGCTTTGGAAGTGGACCTGGGGGAGGAGGCTATGGCGGACATAGAGGAGGTGCATGGGCGATATCCCAACCCGACGCCATGACTATGATGAGGATGATGATTATGATGATGATGCATGGGAGGGGGCAGGATAGATGGTAAAACCCTAAAGCTTAATGCTAAAGTTCTTAAACCCTAAAATCGCTTGTTTGATCGTCTTCGTTGACATGGTGAGGAATTTGGGCTGCTGAATTTTCGCTGATTGCTGCTTGCTGTTGCCGATCAGCTGAAACCACGAGGAGGTTTGGGGTTCCATGGACAGTTTAATAGTCGTAACACCGTAGCATGGGAAGGATGCCAGTTCCGTTTAACTGGCAGTTCCACATGGAACCCGATGATGTAGCGTACCGTACAACAGTTTTCGAAATCGACAAAATTAGAATCCCGTTTTTGGGAAGTGGCGTACGGACAAAACCTTAGATTCACAGAACAGGCGTCCGAGATTCCCGCTCGTGCGAGGAAGTGGCAACGCAGAAAAGGGAATATTCTCCCTCCATCAGTCAGGTCGTGCCACGTGGCGACTGTCCCAGGTCTTCGGCGCAGATGTTTTCAGATTCCGCCGGAATCCATTGCGCTGCCCGGCGGCCGCCTCCAATCGGGGCTGCGCTTCTCCTGCCCGAAAAAAGTTCGATTTTTTTTTGAAAGCTCTGACCATACATTGCTCGTACAAATCCTTTCGCTACTGTACAGACGAAACACCCATACTGTTGGGCCAACTTTGTTATTAAAATATACATTTGCAATGAACATTTTCTGCGCTGCCCGATAAACACGTGAAGAAAAAACAATTTCAGGCTGCCCGACCAGCGCGCTCGCGACGTGTGGCGCGGCTGTTGCCGAGCCGGCGCAAGAGATATGGCAGGGACACGTGGCACCCACGGGTGGCTCCTGGCCGCCAGGGCCAAATCTGGCCGCAGCTCGCGTGGCCACGTGTTATTGGAGTGATCCTGGCCGTCCGATGTCCATCTCGATCCTGCCGCCCGGCGGCCCCGTCCTGTCGCCCTCCCGTGGGAGGCAGAGGGCGGGGGGGGGATAGGGTTCGCAGGATTTTGGAACAGAAGAGAGGAGGAAGAGAGTGAGGAGAGGAGGCTTGGAAGGGATTGAAGAAGTTGGGGCATTTCTGGCGCTTGTGGAGGGTTTTGGGTGATCCAGGGTTTTGGAACTCGGTGGGTTTGGAGAGAGGTAGGGTTTTGGATCCGCCTGGTTTGGAGGAGTGTTCGAGAAGGCGGAAGAGGGAATTCGAATTGTTTAGGCAATAACAATTCACTTTTTTTCATTGCTGAATTTTGGCCAATTTCTTATTCCTCAGACTCTTCGGCTTTTCTTGACCGAGATTTGGCACATTTTTTACGGGAAATTGATGAGTTCTGCACAGCAGGGAAGCAGGCAGACAGAGAATTTAAGCACGTGAATTGCGCGTTTTCTGAGTGGAGGAGGTCTCTCTGTCAAGGTAGTACCAGCATTAATGCTGTGAGAGAATCTGGAATTTGAAACTCTGAATTCCCCGAGAGCCTGAAGCGCCTTGCTCCACTCCCTGTCCACCCAGCGTCAATGGCGGCCATTCATGCAAGTTTGTGATATCTCTCCAATTCTTGAACGAGCTACGAGTGTTTCTTCTTCTTTTAGAGGAGAGTATTCACCACATTCTGCATATGGCGGCAGCAGAGCTGCAAGGAGGACTCCTGAGCTCTTTGGATGCCAGAAGATTTGCTCCTCCTTCATGTTCGCCGACCTCTCCTTCCTCCTCTACTCCGATTTCGAGCAGGTTCAATTCTGGTCTGGATGTGAGAGCTTTCTGCAGACGAACAGTGAACAGAACATCTGAGCAGAGCAGCATCAGCATTTCAGCACAAACGTTGCATGTAAGTCGCTGCGTCTCCTAGCAATTTGCAATTCTCCTGTTTTGGCAGCCCATGTTGAAGTATGTCTGTCAAATTGCTGAAATTTGATTCTCAATCTTTTCCATCTTTTTCTGTGTTTCTCACGTGGACTTGAAAAATCGTTTGTGAATTTGAACATTGAGTGTCAAGCTGTGTTATCTACTGAATAGTTTTCACATTCTGGATGTTTATTATTACCTCACTTGATCCAAAATTTACGTTTGGAAGTTACCAGAATGAATTTGTGGGCTGTCTGAAGTGGCATCTGAAAGGGTATCTTGTTGGCTTTCCTTGCTAACAACCTTAGAATGGACATTTTCTTACGTCCTTGGGAAAGAATGTGATGGTTCTCTTTGTGAACATAAATTGTACAGCTATCAATTGATTCACCAATGAGCAGTGAGTTTGATTTGGCATTGAAAAGAATGCTGGGAACAGGATTTCGTCTATCATATGCAAGTAAGAAGTACCTGTTTGAATCGTTTCCATGTTACTTCCATAATGCAGGGAGACTTTCTTGGAAAATTGAACACATTTCGAAAAATCGCCCATGGAGATTCAAAGAAAGTGATGATGTCACCTTCCCTCAGACGAGGAGAATCTGGGGACGTCGGCCGTGCTTACTGTTCTGCGGGACTGGGAAGTGGAGAGAACGGAGCGGTGAATGGATCTGGCTTCCCTGGAGAATGGGGATTTCTTCCACAGGAGCTGAGCAATGGAGCAGCTGCGGGGTGGATAGATGCGACAGTGAAGTGGCATAGACTTCGAGCAAGTGAGAAGAATAATGTAGCCACCGTATCTGGAGCAAAACTAAGCAAACGGGGAGATGAAAAGTACATATTAGAAGGGATGTCAAGCAGGGAGGATAATGGAGCTCTTCTTGCAGGCAGCGAGGAGAACAAGCAGTATGCAAATGGAGCATCGATGCATTATTCGAATGAATCTTTCCAAAATGGTGGGCAGAGAGCAGAGTATGAGAGGTGGGAAGCAGACAGCTCGGAGTGCTCTGTGCAGGGAAATGGTGAGTTCATCAATCAGAAATCAAGCATTGCTTTCTCTTTTGCTTTCTTGCAGTATCCCTGTTAGCTTTCTTGTGATAGTTAGTGTTTCCTTACAGAGAGGCGGTGGATTCCAGCAGGTCGATCCTTGTTATTTGTGGCTTGAAAAGGATGTCATCATGTTTCCTGCTGCCCCAGTACAGGCATCGGAAACACTGAGTTGACCCATCATCAACGTGCTGATTCAGTAGTAGTTAGGGGCCAATTGTCTGTCTTTCATTCTCAAACTTTTCATTGCATGCATCCTGATCTTTTCCATGACCTCTGGCTTGATGCCATGGTTATCATAACCCGAAACAAGCGTCATGTGTCTCTTTCTGAGTGGATATTTTCTTTGTTTGCAGAGCACAAAATGTTGGCTGCCGTGGATATGGGGACGAACTCCTTTCATATGGTGGTGGTCCGGGCGGATTCTCAGGGCCGTTTTCAGATAGAAGATGTGGAAAAGGAAGACGTGAGGCTAGGGAGTGGCAGGTAAGACCCATATCGAGGTGGTGGAGGATAGAGGGTAACTGTGAGAGGAGACGGTAGAGGGAATGCCCACAGATCTAGTGTATCGGGCAGATGAATTTGCTTCGCGTCATGATTGTTCAGTGAAGAAGTAGAGATTACTGAGTCTGGGAACACTATTAGTCAGGTAATCATGGTTGTGTAATGGTCCCGCACCATCTATTTTCATTCCAAGAGTTTAAGAAGATGTGTATGGCTGACTCCTTCTGAGATGGGGCTGAATTGCAGTTCGGGGTTCAGCATCATAACGCCTGAGGCAGAAGAAAGGGCCCTGGCAGCACTCAAACGGTTGAAGAAAATTGCCGCAAATCGAAGAGCAAGCATGCGAGTGGTAGCAACTTCGGCTGTACGTGAGGCAAGAAACAAACGGTAAGCAGTAGAAACGTAAAGCAAGACCGTTTTCTTCTTTAATATCTGTGAATCGTCACGTCTGTTCTATCACAGCTCATTGGCTTGTTTACAGAAAACCAATCTCAAACAAGGAAGTTGCCGCAGATCGCATTGACTGAGGGCTTCTCATTTCATGCGTACCATTTTCATGATTATCTTCACTTCAATCTGATCAGTTGCACCCTTCGATGTCGTTGACTTTGTCTGCAGGGCTTTCACACGTAAGATATATGAAACGACAGGGTTGGAAGTTGAAGTGCTGACTGGGAGAGAGGAAGCCTGTTTGATCTATGCCGGTGTATTGCAAGCGCTCCCAGTTTTTAACAAGACTGTTCTCACTGTGGATATTGGAGGAGGTTCTACTGAGTTTGTTGTTGGCCGATATGGAAAGCCTCTCTTTGCCACATCACTCAAACTCGGTCACATTCGTCTCACAGAACGTTTTGTGGGTATGTTCGTGATACACCCTTTGCTTGGAGTGTCAGCACATCTTTTGCAGACAATGCTGTGCGTGTCAAAACCTTTCATGGTTATGTGATGTGTCAATGATTGCAAAGGATACAGAGGGCGAGGGAGGGAGGGAGGGAGAGGGAGAGTAACTAGAGAGAGGGAAAGAGAAAAGGAGAGGAGGCTTGCGGATGATTCGCCTGATGGGGATTTTCACTCAGCATCCAGATTTATGTTGATGCTAAATCTAATGAAGGATTCAGCCTGCACATGCAAGCAGTTGGCTGTGAAACCTCTGTGAAATGCGGCGATTTCTTGTTCCAACATTGTGAAGTAACAGCCATAACATAACATGTGACTTGGGTGCAGGAGCTGCGTCTCTCTCACGAACTCAGCTAGAGGATATGCGGCGATACATTCGGGTGATGTTGGCAGACAGTGGAGTAATGGATGTTGTGCATAAGAGCGCATATGAGATCGCCATTGGGTCCTCGGGAACAATTGAGACAATCGAACAGATGATCCATCACAGCAGGGTCAACAACCCTACCACAACAGTATCTCTAGAGGTGAGGGTGGTGGATATGGAGAGAGGTAGGGCGAGAGAGAGAGAGGGAGAGAGGGGTAAAGGGAGAGTTTCCCCGAGAGATATAAAAGAGAGGGAGGGCTTGAGTTGGAAGGCCCTGATCTCGTTCATCACTAATCTAGTTGCATTTAATGTATGGGCAGAAGGCTGTGATGTGGAGCAGCGATATTCACACAGCAAAAAGTGTTTTTCAACCGTACTAAAAGAACTCTCACGGCTTCTCTTTAACTTAGCATTGTGTACTTGTATTGCTGCAGGGAGTCTCTGGGCAGAAATCAAAGCAGAGTCTCCACTCCAAGTCCTTCACCAAAGATGAGCTCACCACTCTGGTGAAGAAAATCTGCAAAGCCAAGACACCCGAAGTTCGAGCGAAAATTCCTGGTCTGCCGGAAAAAAGAGCAGACGTCATTGTGGGCGGTGCAATTCTCCTAGAGGAGATATTTAGCGCTATGGGAGTAGAGGTATGATCCGTACAAGACCTCCTCCTCCGATCTATCACCTTAACTTTCTGCTTGGAACAATGTCAATTCAGCAGTTTCTCCTCCAGCAGTATTCCTAGCAGTATCTTTCTATTTACACCTTTCTGACCCAGCTCTTTCTGTGTACAGGAGATGATGGTTTCCCCATATGCCCTACGGGAGGGGGTGATTGTGGACACTTTGGCCAGAACATGTGATGCATACTGCCCCACTCCTAATCTCCGTCGCAGTTCCGTTCTGAACCTCGCTAAACGGTTCAATGTCGATCGCCGCATGGAATCTGCTCTGCACTCAGCCAAGTTGGCCCTTGTGAGTTGTGCCCTTAGTCCGGGTAGCTGCACCCTGCCCTCTCCCTCATTTTCCCCCACCGTCCACTTTTCTCCTGCCCCACTTCTCCCCCCTCCCCATCCCTCCACCTCCGTTTCAGTACTCAAATTTAAGATTCCACAAACCTACTTCAAATGAGGCCTTGTGTACCCTTTCCAGTCTCACGACACGTCAAAAAAATCTCTCCCACAAATTCCGATATCCTCAAATCTGTCCCTTCCTCTCAAACCTTGCGATGCTTTCAAATCCCTGAAATCCTAAAATCCGTCTATTGTCACCAAAGCATACTGCTTGTTGAGCTAAATCGATCCTCTCCTCTCTCTCTCTCTTTATGGCTGCAGGAGATATTGGCGGGTTTACAGACCTGCCGGATGGGGGGCACTGATTGTATGACAGAAGCAGTGCAGCGGTTGGAGGGGAGTGATATGGAGGTGTTGGAGGCAGCAACCATCCTACACTATGTTGGGATGTTCATTTCACATAAGGGCTACCACAAGCACTCACACTATCTTATCAAGGTGGGAAAATGTTCGTGCCTGCAGGTTTCAAGTGCTCAGAGATTTTCGCATGACGAGGTCCAAAGAATTTTTGGTGATATGTGGTTTTGAAGAGTCGTGTGCTAAAAGAAGTTGATCTCATGTGTGTTTGCTTTAGTTGAGAAATCATACGGGTTAAGGATATTCATTCTTTAGGGTCATCAAGTGGAGTTGTGTTGGCGAGAGTTGTTTCACGTAACTGAGTTGAATTTAAGAGTATTTTAGCTTTTGTATTGAAGGTCACCTGTATAGGTGGTACTTATTATTGATTAAAAAGTGAAATTGTTTGAATGCTATTTGCAGAATAACGAACATCTCCTGGGCTTCACTCCCATGGAGATAGAGGTAGGCCGTGCCTCCGTCCCCCCTGAATGTAATTTTGCCATAAGCTATGCTCAAATCGAAATAGTATGGAATCTTAACCTCTGCATGCTCGTATGAATAATCTGCATTTTCTAGCAGCCCTTGTAGTAGTCACTCTCCCCTCTCTCCCACTTCTACCCCTCGCCTTCGTTTAAAGCACTTCTTCTTATTAGTGTTCCGATGTTTTGCTGTGAATCAGATGATAGCACTCCTTGCAAAGTATCACAGGAAGAAGGTGCCAACCACTAAGGACGAGGAGTTCGCTGAACTTCCGGATGAGGTAATTGCCTACAAGTGTCTTCTATGAGCATCAATGGTGATTTTAGATTTTTGCTGTCTTTTTCGTACTAGTCTGGGGGGTGGTTCTTCGTCCGGTAATGTGGCTTCAATTACAGAGACCTTGTCTGCTTCCTGTCTTTCAGTAAAGGAGGATAAAGATAAAGGAAAATATTTTAAACAACAATTGTAACCCATAGTTTCTGATGTCTACACCTGTCTGTTTCATCAGTTCATGACAGTTATCCGTTTCTCTGAACTGAATCTGTCTTCTGAACTGGATCCGACCATCAAACTTTCTTTGCTGGGCAAAATTTATTTCCCAAATACAAACCGAGTCTGCTGATCTGAACTGAGTCCCTCGCTTGTACTGAATCCATTGTCTGAACTTGAAATTGAACCGTAAGTTAATATGAGAAGTTTGAGCTGACCTGCATCGGTTGCTGTCGGGTGCAGGTCCAAAAGCGGCTGCGCGCCCTCTGTGCGGTGATCCGCATCGCTGTGGCCCTAGACCGCTGCGACTCCGGCGCTGTGGAGAAAGTGCACGTGCTGCAGGACCACGACAGCTGCGTGCTTGTGAGTGGGAGGGAGGGAGGGAGGGGGGAGGGGGGGGAGGAGAGGGGGATATGGAGGGGTAAAAGGAGAGAGGGAAAACGGGGAAAGAGTTGGGGGAGAGGGAGGGGGAGGGAGGGAGAGAGGGAAAAAGGGGGAAGAGTTGGGGGAGAGGGAGGGGGAGGGAGGGAGGGAGGGGGGAAGGGGGAGAGGGAGGGAGATATAGAGAGGGAAAAGGAGAGAGGGGAAACGGGGAAAGAGTTGGGGGAGAGGGCGTGGGAGGGAGGGAGGGAGGGGGGAAGGGGGAGAGGGAAGGGGGATATGGAGGGGGTAAAGGAGAGAGGGAAAAGGGGGGAAGAGTTGGGGGAGAGGGTGGGGGAGGAGGGAGGGAGGGAGAAAGAATGGGAGATGAGAGAGAGACATGGGCAAGACAGGAAACAGGGAGATGTTCAGAGAGGAGGGGAAAAAACGGAGATTGTTTGTTGTTGTTTGAAGGAAAGAGGAATGGCCATATCAGTATCCGCTTCTCTTTGCATAAGATGTTTGTCTTTTTCTGTTGTGGCTATTTACTGGAAGAAGGTGATGTTATTCTGGAGGTGTGGCAGGCTATCAAGCCGGCTGTGGATGAAGCCACCAATCAGCTGAAGGATGTCTCCCTTGAAATTTGGGCCGCTCGGGTGGAGCTCGAGTACTTTGAGAAGGTGCCGTCTTTTATCTCTCTATTCCTGGAACGATGAAGTTGTATCGCCGAGGTTTTGCTGTGGGCGATTAAACTGAATTTACAGTCACAACTTTTGAACGGTCCCATGTTCTAAGAATCCTATGGTTAATGTGTGCAGATATTTAAGCGCCGAGCCTCCATAGTGGTGGCAGACCAACCCGATGTGGATAACCTTGAAACCGACGCCTCCCCGAGCTTGAGCTCCTAGTTTACAGTAGCATTTGGTAGGGTTTAGTCTTATTCTTATTAATCTATGGTATAATGCAGGCAGCATTCAGGGTTAGGTATTTAGTTTCGTTTTGATTGAGATATGCTAAAGCATTGGTTTTGAGCTCAAGCTCCTATTGATAGTGAATGGGCAGTTGGTAGGGAAGCAAGGCGGGGTCATTAGTGGGTAGTTTCTTTCGAAGTCACCTCTTTTTTACGGTGACTCTGTTGTGTATAGTTTGCATCTAGAAGAGCCCTCCTCTTTGAACCCTCTTGTTGTGTTTGTGTTTGTCGATGGTTGATGCCCGTCTGCCGTGCAACAGCAATGAGCAAAGCACCTGGTGCCATTGCTCATGTCACAAAACATGCTATGCTGTGTTCGTCTACAAATTAGAAATTACAAATTAGACCGCTATCTGAAAATCCTCTCTAAAGCACAGTATCTTTGAAGAGATTAGCGAATTTGCAATTCCCTAGATGAAGGAGAACGCTACTGCACCCCCCTATTCTGGTTATTTCACCCCCCTTTTTGAAAAATTTGCATGCTCATTTTGGTTATCCCACCCCCCCCCCTTTTTGGATATTTCACCCCCATATTTTGGATATCCCACCCCTCCCCCCCGTTTTCTCCTTTTCACTACTGACTTCTAACATTGTGCGATAAAAGAAAATGGGATTTGCATTGATCTCAAGATGGTGAGGCCATCAAATGAACAAGGACGGAGTCAACATGGGGAACCACAAGAAATTGGTCGCAAAGGACCTGAGCACAAAAAAAAAACCCCCAGGAGCAAAAAGCTAAAATAAAAACTAAACTAAACTAAGCCTAAGCGCATAATCGCAGCCATAAACCCAGTTGCAAAGGTTACCGATGCGGGGCAACCGTTACTCTTTGTTTTCAGGTTAGGATTGTAGACCCCCTAATTAAGGCAAGTTCTTAAGTTGTGGCCTGCAAACCGAGAAGAGGAGAGAAGAGGAGGGGAGGGCAAGGGAGGGGAGGGGGGGGAAAAAGATTCCCTCCCGAAATATTCATTATAGGGGGGTGGAATATCCAAAATAAGGGGGTGAAACATCGAAAACAGGGGGGGGGATAACCAAAATGGGCAGGCAAAATTTTCCAAAAGGGGGGTGGAGAAACCACAATCGGGGGTGCAGTAGCATTCTCCAAAGTAAAAGGTTTTATAAAAATGCAAAACTCAGCGAAAGGCCCAAAAAGTGAGAGCGAAGTAGACATGGAATAGAAGGAAGAATAGAGGTGAGGGAGGAGGGACACGTGTCACCCACAAACCCCTGTGGCCCTCAAATTGCCACGTGTATACGACACGTGTTGAATATCCTGACCGTTGGATTCTCACTTGCGAGATTTCGGTCCTGCTCGCGGCCGTGCCACGTGGCGCCACACGCCTCGTCGACCGGCGGAGGCGTATCGTCCAAGCAGCAAGCCACGGCACTCGCACGTGCGAGAATGGCCACGATCGCCTCCAGCTGACGGGAATGGTGGGTGTCGCGTCAGCTGCCTGAGGCGCCACGTGACGCATTTTGACTCGCCTTCACCGTCAGCCAATGTCACATAGACCAATACGAGAGGCCCCTCCCACGTGTAACGATCTCCAGAGATCGCTCGGAGCCCGGCCCTTGCGGCGACGGCGGCGAAATCAAGATCGGGTTCTGACAGGGCGGTGATGACGTTGAATAGTGACGTATACAGCAACTAGAAACCGACGGTTTGTACAATCACTCACAAACTGGTGGCGGGTTTCCGCGTGAAAGTACGGTACCTCTTCGAAAGGGAAAGCCAGTCACGGCTTGCCAAGTGTCCACACCTTAGCTCCCTAATGATCCACCGACAAAGGATCAACCATTGAGTGGATCCCCACCTGCCATGTCAGCTATATCCAAGATCCACTGGAGTCAAACCCATGGTCGGGATCGATTAAGCGCACGTAGAATGACGTGGATCAATCGACAAATGCCACATGGACATTGTGATGTTCGGAGGATCTGGCTGTAAAATTGCTGTACGGACAGTTTTGGGGTGTGCGCAGATCCGCGCCTTTCCGGCGTGCAAACGCAGCGGTTCGCCCCCCGCTACGCACACACCTCTCTCCCTCCCTTGCTCCCATCGCCCTCGCTGCTGACCTCGCTCTCGCTGCTGACCTCGCTCTCCCGCACCTCCTCCGCCTGTCGTAATCGCACTCGTCCCTCCCCACACCTCTCTCTTTTCTCTCTCTCTCTCTCTCTCTCTCTCTCTCTCTCTCTCTCTCTCTCTCTCCCTCTCCGTGTCATTTCGAAGTGTGGGAAGGTCGTGGGTAACGAGGGCGCAGTCGCCACGGGCTTTGGAGGATTAAGTTTTGGAGCAGCTCACGCTTTGTAGCGCTCAGGTTTCAATGTCAGAGAT